>VZRO01007456.1:63376-78451 GCA_013397915.1 Daphoenositta chrysoptera | reverse complement strand
TCTCCCGCAGCATTCCAGGGACTTGTGCCCTGGTGCCAGGGGAGGGGAGGCTTGGGCCCACTTTGAGCCCGGGGTCATTTTCCCCCCGCTCCCAGCAGGAGAGCTGGATCCAAAAGGAAGTTCCCACGCCTCCAGCAGGTTTAAATATGCAAACTCAAAAAAAGCGCAATTGGATCGATAACCTGTCAGTCAACTCAGCTGCAATCCACAACATAGAGCTATTTGCCTGCAGAACACCTCACAGTCTCTTATAACACTTAAAATTATTCATTTTCTCCAGGGAACTTCAAACTAATACAGAGCTTTTGAACTTCAAGAAACCAGGCTTTCTCCCACAATGCATCTTTATGGTTATTGATGTATGGCAGAACCAAAATTTGTTTCTGTTTAGACATAGATGTAGATAGAGATTTATAGATATGTTCTGCTTTAAGGAGCTTTGTTTTTCTACAGAATTAGCATCTTCCAGATCAAAATATTTATGTGCACACATTTGTCAAAGATATTTGTCTTTGAAAAACAGTCCCAATGGAAATTTTTCAAATAGCTGAATTTTGAATCAATACTAACCTGCCTTTTGTCACCTTCACACTGTACCAAAGGTTTGCTTGCGGGCCCTATTATGTGACACTCATTTCATGAGGCATTCTTAGGGTTAAGTGATGCTTCTTATCCATTGTGGAAGATGTCCCTAAAACGAACATGTAAATATGTTCCCAAGAGGAAGGAAATTATGGATCAAAGCACTCTCTTACCAGCTTTATTATTTTTATTCTTAATTTGCCTGCTATACATACTTTTATTACCTGCTCAGAATTTTCTAAAATAAAGGTGAAGTTTGATACCATTTATACCTTTTAAGATACGTAATATGTAGAATATTGCAAAACATGCTAAGAATGTTGCACCAAAGTTCTTTGATAGCATAGGACAATGCCTCTCTCTTAACTCCCAGATAAGCTATCAACTTGACATTTGTTTCTAAATGTCAGCAAGACCAGGATGGGTGAAAGGAGTCACTGAACTTTTCTTGCATTTGGCTAGGGAGCAAGGATGGCTAGTTTAAAATAAGAGTACGAAAAGGAGAGAGAATATCTGTAGCCAGAGGAGAGGAGAAGAGAGGTTGATTTTTCCTATTGTTGTCTGTCCCTATCAGGTTATGGTCACGAAGCAGTGAACAGTTCACTCTTTACCGAACAAATCCTTACAAACATCCTGAAAGGATGTTTGTAATGTCACAACTGGTTTATACAGGAAAAACTAGGAATGATGCTCAACCCCTGTGGGTGTCTTCGAAGAAGACAAGAGCAATGCCTGTGATTCAAACTCGTGGAGGAGTTCTTAATTGACACTGGTGACAAGCAGAAAATGCAGAATACAGGGCACATGTTTTACATCTGAGAGGAGTGAAAATAGTATCAGCAGAAAACTGATAAGGCTTCAGATCTATGCTGTTAGAGCAAGAGCAAGCTTCAGTCAAGGACTGATGCCTGAAATGCTTTATAACTAGCTCTTGCAGAGCAGGGTTATCAACCAGCAGCTATTGTAATGTTTTGAGAAGCTGTAAAAATTTCAGAAAGGATCTTCAAGGAGTATGTTTATACAGAATCTCTAGCAGAAGACTTCAATTTGCTAACAAATTTAAGGAAAGCTGCTAGATTTGAATAATTTCATCCCTCATGGCCTGTTTAATCTGAGATCCCTGACACTGAGACAGCCTTGGAAACCTTGAGCTTTAGGAACTTCATAGCTTCTGGTCCTTCCAGAATCTTGGCTTTGGAAGGGCTTCCTTGCTGGCAAACACCAACTGGACCTCCTTCCAGTGGTAGGAAGAAAAAGCCATGGTTTTGCAGCCTTGGACAATTCCAGTCTGTCTCTTTCCACCCAGGCTCCACACAGTTTACTTCTCTCTTTGCTCTGCTTTTTCAGATTTCTAAAAACGATTTTAAGTGGAGCTCTCACTGAATTCTAACTGAGAGAATCATTCCAGGACTCTTCTAGGAATTCTGGCAATAGGCCCAAAATTACTTTGCTTGATCATTTGTCTTTTAAGCTCCCTATTTTATCCACTTCTTCTACCTTTCCTCCAATTTTCATCTTCTTTTTGGCTTCTTCTTTACCATCTCCATATCTTGTGTTTTTCACCACTGTGTGGTGAAAAATGAACAAAAATGACCAAAGAACTCTTATCCTCCCTTGGGGAAATAGAGGAATTGAAGAGAGACTGTTCTGCTCCATCTTTATTTTATTTTTGTTTTGTTTTTCATTCCCCAACCTATCATTCACTCCTATTCCTTTTCTCCTTCTCTTCTCTAGTTGTACTCACCTCCCATCTTACTCTCTGTTTTCTGTTTTTGTGACAGATCTCCTGACAGAGTAACTTGCTGCAGGTCAGTGGAAATTAGGAGAATTTGTTTTTCTATTATTGCTACAGCTTTGCCCAACGGTAGTTAATGTAGCATTGTAGTTGTGATGATCTTGACAAGCTTGAAAATGACATTTCAATTCTAAATCACAGCCATTTATAACTTTCTTAAAAAAATTACCTTTGAGGCTCAAATTTTTCATGCTCAGTCTCAGTTCAAGACTCAATTGGTTTTAGAAACTTTCATAAACATCAATCCAGCTGTTTGGTTTTTTTTCCAAAGTTATCCAATCAAGAGGAGGGGAGAAGTGATTTTCACCACTTAATGTATTTTTCATATGCTTTTCATCCCCAGTAACTGAAAACAACTTTGTTTGGAAACTTCACCCTTGAAAATGAAGGTACTCCTGAACGATGCAGTGCCATGTTTAAAGAAATTTGGTTTGGAAATTATAAACATTAGAACATTGTGTGCTGAGCACGTACAAAACATTATTTCACTTCTTTGATTTAGACCTCTACCCAACAGTGATTAATGTTCCTAGGCATGAATGTTTGTCTGTGCACTCATGAAAAATGGAGGTGCAAAAACCTATTGCATCATCTAGTTCATCTTACCTCCAAAGGCTTAAGGCTGCAGTCTCTATTTGTACTAGTGGCAGAAGCTGAGAGTCACAGAAAGGTCCTTTCTTGGAAGTTTTCTGCAGAGCTTTAGTGAAACAGGGTCAGTAATTTTAACTCTGAAGCACATTTCTTTGTTTGTACCTTGGCTTTGCCACCTAAAATGTTTTCTAGAATTTCCTGATATGAAATTCAAGAAACTGTGTAAAACGTGTACTCAGCAGGTTGAACTATGGCTCAGTCCAGCCTGAGGCGCTCAGCTTCCTTCAGCTGCTTTGTAATATTGAACAACCGGAAGATCTTGTCAGGAAATTTCCCTTGCTATGACTCGCATTGTCAAGGTCTTCAGGTCATGGCAATAGTCAAGTCATGACCAGTTATGTCACCCTAAAGAGTACCCTCCTCTCTTTATTATTTGTTCCTTATTATGAATACATATAGCATATTATGCCATTGACCATTCATTTTTGTTTAGGCAACCTAGTTGTGCCAAGCTTCCTTTATCTTTGTCTGTAAGACAGTTCATGGAGTCATTCAGTTATCCAGCAGACCCCTGGCTCTCATTGCTCCCATTGCTCTCATTGCACTCATCCATAGCTCTCCTATTATCCCAGCATATCTGCTTTCTACTGCACTTATTTGCACTTCTTCCTATTTGCCAATAAGTTTTTGATTTTAATAGCAGTACCTGGAATGGAAAGCAGTTCTCAATGGTACTTAACAGCATCCCATGGCAGGTCTACTCTAGGAAAACGTTTTGGCTGCTTAGGAAACAGTTAATATTTACCCTGAAAAAAAATTATCTTAGTTCTTAACTAAGCACGTGGGATATTTCTGTGGCATTTAAAAAAAAAAAAAAAAGAAGAAGAAAAAAATCAAGGGAAACAAGAAATAATCCACAAAATGTTTGATGTCACTGAAAAATATTTTGGGGACATTTAAGACTCTCAGCAATGTTTTCAGGCCAGACGAGCTAATACACTTACATAACAGAATTTTAAAACTAGATATGTATCTGTGCAGGAAAAGGAAAGAGGGTATTTGCAATTGTGTTAGCATACCATAGTTAGTCCATCATTCCTTGGAAGAATTACTGAGACAACAAGACACATTTGAAGGAAAATACCAAAAGAGACCAAATACTTCTTCTTAACTCTCTGATGTCTTACTTCTGGAAAGCTTACGCAATTTAAAAAATTGCAAAGTTTTTCAAAACAATTGTTTGTTTTAGGGACCTGCATTTTCTGAGACATTGAACTGGAACCTCATTTTCAGAAAGAGCTAAGTACTGCAACTTTGAAAAAAGGGCATTTTTAGTTGTCTCAAATTGGAGGTTGAAAAAGAAGATTCCCAGAACCAATATTTCTTTTTGAATCCATGTTCTAAATTACATCACTGGAACACAGGCAGTAGCATAGCAGAGACAGCACAGCATATTTCTCTTTGTCTGTTTGAGGAATGCCACAATTATTTTTAAAAATCCATATATTTTAATAGAACTAAGACGAAAGTTTGGCTGTAATTGGCAGATTTGAAGAAGTTATTCTATTCTAACTTGTTTATGTAAAACCCAATAAAACTGTTCAACATATAATTACTTATGAGACTTCTGTGGACAGAAAAAAGTTTTCCTATTTCTTCCACAAATCAACAGCAAGTGGAAATTTCCTTCTCAAGAGAATTTTAAATAATCTCAAAACCAGGACATGCTACTGAAAATGTAAGTTGTCGTAATATGAACTTTTTACAATTAGATGGTTTCTAAAATGTAATTTGACAATGTTCCTTTAATCCTTTTACAATTTGTTCTCTCTTTCTTGACTAATTGGAATGATTGGCCCTTGTAATTTTTATAAAATCTCTGTATACATTTAAAGTACATTATCATTCCATTCCATTATCTAACTGTAATCATCTTGACTCATTGATAAGTAGATAAAACTGTTAAAAACTCACTCAGACACATACATGATGTGTATATCTTCTTAATCTCTGTGTACATAAATAGGAATACACTAGTGCACTATGGGGTGAAATTTTATTTAAAGCGATTTTTGCAGAACAAAGGAATAAGGCAGAGGAATTTCCATGAAGGAATGCCCCATGTTCTTCAAACCATTGTGATTTGAAAAACCAGACACACCCCAAATGTTCTTTATTGTTTTTTTAATGTGTGAATTTTGTTCATAGCCCTTCTGTTGTGGTACCTTGAAATCGTATCATGTGGGACCTACTGCAATGATTTGATTTTCATACTGACTCTCTGGACAAAATAACATTTTGGGGTGGAGACATTTGAAGTTGCTTCACTCTTGGCCAAAATCAGGGATACTGCAGGTAGAAGTGGTAGAAATGTGGAATGAATGCTGTCTGCTTTCACAAATCTCACCATTATATTCTTCCTCAAAAGGAAGATAGTATTCTTCTGTGGGTAGGACACACTTTACAGGAAATATTAGCACCTTATGCTCTAATGTGGTGGTTTGGTAGGTCAGGCACACCAAGATAGAAATGCTCCTCTACTGTGCTTATCTCATGGCAAACTTTTGTGATGATTGCAGTTAACTTTCAGCAGAATGAAACCTGTGGCACAATTGCAGAACCTAGACTGATCCATGGTAAAGAAGTTTAAATGGAGGATTCTTCTTTCAATCCATATTCATCAGCTTCTCAAACAACTGAGTCATAGATACCAGTTGCCAGAGATCCTTTCAAGCGAAACAGGGCTTAAAATTATTGCATTTGTGTTGCATGCATATGATTGCAACTGTGTTTTGCAAGGTTTTTTTCTGGGAGGTTCCCTACTTCACTTTTTTCAGAGTCCAACCACATGATGGCAGGATTACTGACCTTGTGGTCAACGTAATAATCCTCAGCTGCCCTACCACAGTTATTGCTCTCACATCTATTTATATCACAGCTGCTGAAGTTTCAGAATATTGCTGCTGTACCAATAATAAATATTAATATTTCTATAGCAATCAATTGCTCTTAATAACCTTCACCCCAGGAGCCAAGTGAAAGAGGAGCCAAGTTTTGAAGAAGAGAGATTCTTATTCAATACCTTATTTCCAAAGGAGAGAAGCAAGGCAGAGAGAGCTGGAAATCTGCCAACAAAAGGAGACACCTGAAAGAGGAAAAGATAAATATTTAGCCACTGAGATCTGTTAAAGTACAAAACATCATCTATAATTCAGATTCAAAATCACTATATTTAAATATCGTCACAACTGTACTACAAACAGGCCTCCTATGCTGGCAAATTACAAGGTTAGTGTGAGACATGCACCTCAGTCTTAACTTACTTTCTCTTGCCTGAAAGTGGGGCTGTCACTGGAACACTTTTTTGAACTGTTATTATATTTGTACTTTTTTCATGCTATAGTTAGACCTTTATCACAACTAAAAGGCTGAACAGTGGAAAAACTGGACAAAAAGATTATTCCAGAATGATTCATCCACTGGAGACCTTGATCCAAATTTTGTGCAGAAGGATGGAGCACTGAGCATCCAGTGAAAGGCAGCAGGGAGAAGCTGCCATGTCCACCCAGCAGAGGCAGTGGGTGCTGTGCTTATGGAGGCTTTGCCAAAGGAAGCTTCACACCAGCCATGCCTGGAGCTTTCAAAACTATCCAGCCTGTCCATGCCAGTAACACCACCTGGTGCCCGGGAATAAAAAGCCCCCAGAGATTTAAAGACTTTTGTTACTGCAACAGGACTTGGGAGTAACTGGCTGAGGGGCAATTTGACCCTTATGAATAGCACAGGGGAAAACGATGGGAAGAGCTGAAACTGAACTTATCCTCTGGCTTGCTACAAAGACTCAGTAACCTGTCACCTGGCTGTTCATCAGGAGTTTACACAGGGAAAAGTCATCCAGGAGTGTTGTCCTCTGAGAGCAGAAGAAGAAGGAAATTGAACAGCACAGGAAAGCAAGCCCATCTGGAATGAACAAGGAAATGAAGCTTTAGCGAGAAGGTAGAGAGAGGGTTTTTAAAGAGTCTTCATTCCTGTGGAGAATCCTATAATGTAGTATGTGTTTATACCTAAAACAGAGTAAATAATTTTGCAATATTGACAAATCTCCCTCTCTCTTGAAACTGTACTCTGTCTTTTGTTGTTTTGATTATTATTCTTGTTCAGCTGTCACAGAGCACAACCTTCCTTTTTTTTCCTTCCTAGGAATGAAATAAGTACTTTTTCATGTAGGTGGTGAGAGGAATAGGGAGGAACTGATTTTAATGCTTCCAAAAGAATTTTCGAAGTGTCACTAATTTCCGTATCCAGTAATGGTCTGCAGTCACAGGAAACACAATTTCCATTGTATCACTGCACTGGCAGTGTGGGATGTATCACAGAAGGGCATCTTAGCTTCAGGCCCTAAGAGAGGTCTCTAGCCATGTCCTGTGAAGGTGTATACACCGAATAAAAGCTGCTTCCAAAGACTGCAAAGCTTGGCTGTGTTTCCTGAGAGCCTGGAGGTGTTTGTACCTGGAGTTTTGACTATCAGCGGAGATAAAGGGCATCTATGGAAAAGTCCGGTGTTTTGCAGCCAATATTCATCCACCAGAGAGAAAAAGGCTGACCAGGGCTACAAAAAAGACTAGGAATGTGCTGGAAGTTCTTAGGAGATACAGAAGAGTTTCAGTTTGTGTTCTGGATACAACGCAGAGTTTATGTGAAAGGAAGGACTGTTTTTATAACCATTGTAGTATTTTAAAAGGTAGATAAATTCTGTCTGTGAAAGAAAACTTGGTGTAGTATTTATCTGAGATTGGCAATCATACAAAGGTGAAATATCACCACAGATAGAGCTTTTGCTTTTCTGTAATAATCTTTCAGAGTCTTCCAGTCATTGTGGGTGGTTCAGATGATAGTCCTTGTTCCATCTTTACGAGATAAGAAATACCAGTGAGAATATTTGGATGTAGAATCAGGAGTAGGGGAATATGGAGGGCCCTCACAGGATGTTATGAAAAAGGAAAAGAAGTTGAGTTATTGCATCTCACCAATCTGTCAAAATAAAGTTTCCAAAAACTAAAGCTCCTTTACAGCACTTTGGTAGACAAATGTTGGAGAGGTCAACATGTTGACTGTTGAGGTTTCTGGGCAGCATAATGCCAGGGTCCTCACCCTGGGGCTAGGCTGGTGGTTGGGTGGTTTTGCCATGTTTGCAAAAGTCCCCACGTCTTTTGCATTGCTGTGCTCAATGTATAAGCTGGGTTTACGGCTGGCACTTTGTCAGCTAAACTCAAAAATTCTGTTTGATTATCATCAAGTTTGGTTATTAAGAACAAGCTGTCATCCTGGCAGCCTACAAATATAATGTATAATTAAATGTATTCTGTCCTTTGCTTCCAAAACAGTGTTGCAATAACGTCAAGATATGACAATCTAGAAAAAGGCAGTGGGAAACAGGAGTTGTCAGACACATAGGATGTTTCTGCGTCTCCAACATGATCATTAATTTGGGGCATTATGGCCTTTCACCCCAGGCTGCCATACTTGCAACATCCACCACAAGAAAAGGGGTAGTGACAGTGGGGCTGAATAAAAACCAAGTGCTGAGGTTTATGTGGGAGCAGGTGGAGAGTAGGATGAAGGAGTGCAGGTTTCTCACTTTTTGTTCTGTGGAGTCTGTTTTTCTTACTGACATTGATGGTGTCAGGACCTCATCCCTCCTCTTTGTAACGGCAGTGTGAATGTAGAAGCAGATTTTATCAGGAAAAGTGGAGGACTGCATCCATTCCTCACAGCTTATCTCAGTGGGGTATAAGCCCCTGCTCACATGGTGCAATGTCCATCTCATGGCAGGTTGCTCTTGTCTTCCCCCCAGTCACACAGATCCCATGAGCAGGACTCCTGGCAGAGGCCAAGTGGTGCTGGGCTTCACCTGCCTGTGGATACTCTCCCAAAGTCACCATCCTGCTGGAGCCACCGGCAGACCTAGAAATGCAGCATTCGTTCCTGGTTGCGTGGTTAAGTTGTTCATGGGAGGAAAACCATCAAATCATACAGGACTTCCAAAAAGGAAGATTGGAAATCATCAGTGAGCCAAGCACCAGGCCTCATTTCATGCATGATATGATTAAATGGTTATTTACAGCTTTTTTTTATTAACCATCATAGTTTTGGACTCTCTCTACCCTATTTAATACATTATTATTGTATTTAATACATTATTATTTCATTATGTACTTTGCTAAGCATTGACAGCCATTTACTTTTATTGCACTGCTGTATCTTTGCCTCTCATGAGCACTTTAATTGCATTAGGTGCTTTGAACATATCTGTTACTGTTGCATAGCAGAGGAGTGACATCTCTGGATATTTATAAAGTCTTTTTATAAATTATTTGGAAGCAGCACATGGCTTTAGAAATTGTATCTCAGACTTTCTTTTTAAGACTGCATGCCTAATGCGGGTAAAGAGTTACTCCACGTAAGAGAAACCAATATGAGAAAGGGAAAGAACCATCTCAATTTGCCATTTAGTGCAGAATTTTGGGTTTTATAAAGTGCCTTCTACACCAGTGAACATCTGAAAAAATTTTACAGATCTTTTCAGCCTATCTCCCTTCCCTGTCCCACCTTCAAATTTTCTTCTATTATGAACAAAACTATTATACTTTTCTCTTTTGCTTGTCTCACTCTCTCCAATTACCAATGCAGGGGGCCAAGACAAGAGGAGAACTACTCCTGGTCAGCAAGAGGCTCTCCTTACTGTGATGAGCTAAGGACAGAAGCAGTTTAGCTGAAGAGGGTACAAAGCCTTTTTCAGCACTATTAAGAAAAGCATGTGGGTGAGGAGCTGATACAACATATTTTCCCTTGGGTTTCCTTTGCCAGCTCTGCAACCTGTTTTGCGTTTTCTTGCAGAGTGATTTAGTTTCTTTCTAAAATGCAACAGCTTCAGAACCACCTAAGCATCCTAAATGGTACATCCAATTGCAAGTCAGTCAAGCTCACACTCCTGAGTGCCTGTGGTACTTCTGGAAGGTTTGACCAGCAGAAGCTAAGAAAAGCCAGAGGAAATGTCTTGACTAGTGAAATTTTGAATTTTTCCCATATGTCAACAGCTCTTGCACTGGGGAATACAACACACTTCATGCAGTCTCAGAAGTGCCAGGCAGAATGGAATAATAACTTCCCTCTACCTGCTGATTACCGTTTTTCTAAAACATGTGTGTTTGGCTGCCTTTGTTACAAGGAAACACTGTGGAGTCTTGTTTAGTTCTCTCATTCTTTTTGTGCAAAGCTGCATTCTGGACCGTCAGTCCCTGGCCTGCACTGTTGCATGGTGTTATTTCACCCCTTGTGGGGGATTTGGCATTTGTCTCTCTAGAATTTCATGGTCCTGTCAGTCCATTTTTACAGCCTATGTCCCTCTGAGTAGCACTCTCACCCTCTGTCATGACAGTTGCTTCCCCTGGTTTGGTATCACCTGTAGCCTTGCCAGGAGTGGTCATCACCCTGGTTGCTAACAATCATAACAAGTCATATTATCCCAGTATTAGTTCCTGAGGGATGCCACTGGGAAGACTGTCAGCTGGGCTTGTTACTGCAGGTTGCCACTGTCAGAATCCAGCAACTTTTCCACCCTCTCACCAACCCAGTCCATAGTTCTCCAGTTTGTTTATGAAGAATCCAGAGCCTCTCTGGTCCCCTCATCCAGTGCTTAACCACTCTCATAGTGAAGATTGTTTTCCTTATGTCCAGTCAGATTTACTTTTTCTGAGACTTTTGGTTATTGATTTTTTTGGTTTTTGTTGTTTACCTCAGAGATGGGCTCCATCTTCCCTATAAATCTACTTTCAGTTGTAGTAGACAGAAATTAAATCCCTTTCCACCATCCCTTCTCCAGCATGAAGAAACACAGTTACATCCATCTTTCCTTACAGAGCGTGTTCTCCAGCCATCTATCCATCTTCATAACACTCTGCCAAACTTGATGTAGTTTTCACTCTCTCTCCTGCAATAGGGATCCAGAACTCAACAGAATGCTCTAGATGCTGGCTCAGGACTGCCAAGTAAAGGGGGAGTGAATGCTCCCTTAAACCTCCTGGCTATGCCCAAGGTGGTCTCTACCTCGAAAGCAGAAGAGGCAATGAGAAGGCTCTGCAGGAGACGGGAACTGTGGTATGACCTGGAATCTCAGTCTCCCCATCACCTTGCTTGGAGAGCTGGCTGATGTGTACCACAGATTTCATTTGGACAATGTGGTATGTTGTGGTGTGTGTTTTGGTTTTTCAACTGTTATGTATTATGTAATGGTTTATTAATGGTTTGTCCCTTGGTTTTCCGCTATTCCTGGTTGGTTTCTCCCTGGGCTCCACTCCCCGCTTTTCCCCTGTCAATTGTTATGTCCATCACCCAGTTGTACAACCCCCTTTCCAGAAAGTTCTTCTATCCTCGACACCCCATTTGTGGCCCATGTGAACCCTCCCTCCTGGACCCTTATGATTTATTGTTATAATGTCTGTTATACCCTGGACTCTCCCATGTTGTTTCCCTATTGGTTGTAGTTATTGTACCTCCCCTTGTACCTCCCCCCTTTATAACCCCGTGCCACCCATTGATTTTTGGATTTGGTTTCTGGACCCTCTTGAGGAATAAACCCCTTCTGGAACCCACACCACATCCTGCCTCTCTTCTACCTCCTCGCTGGTGCACACCTGCCACCCTGCCTCTTGCGGCTTCCCCCTGCCAGTGTTGCTGCTCTGGTTAGAGGCTCCTGCAGCCTGACACCGTGGGGATTTCACCCAGCCACACACACTGGGTGTGAGCAGTCAAGGGTTCTCCCTCGTGGTCCAGGTCAGGGCTGACCCCTCGAGCCGCGTGCCCAGAGTGGTGCTTTTCATTCCTGAAGACACCAGGACACAAAGGTAAGGATGCGTGTATGCCCCCAAACTTGCTCCTGTGTAGTGTTTGGAGGCATCTGGTGCTGGATATTCTAAAAGAGTTCCTAGGTCCTGCAGGCTATGCTAAAGTCCAGAAGACTGCTCAGACTGGGAAGTGGCAATCCCTACCCTGTATAAACAGTACAGGAGGGGTATGACTGAGGAGACAGAGGGCTCGGGGTCTTGTTTTGACACACAGAGCCCATGCCTGTGGGAGTTATATGGTAGTTGTAAATTTGATTCGGCTGTGTATGACGAATCTTATCTGTATACTGTGGTCTTGCTTGTGAACAGAACAGCCCCAGTGGGGCCCAGATTAGATTTGTATGGGAAACATAGTCAAAACTAGGCATTTTTCCTTTTGGGAATATATGTGTGCTTTGTGCAGACATCTGTGGGAAAGATAAACAAGTAGAATAGTGATCCATTGGGTGCAAAGATAAGAGCTAATTAATCGTACTGGTTTTGCCTGGATAGAGTTAATTTCCTAGTAGCTTGTGTGGCACTTTATTCCAGATTTGTGCTGAAAACAGTATTGACAACACCCCAACACTTCAGCTGTTGCTGGAGAGTCCTTAACAGCATTATGGCTGTTTCTCACACTGCCCTGCCAGGGAGGAAGCTGGGTGCACAAGAAGGTGGGAGGGGAAAGAGCTGGGACAGCTGAACCCAACCGAAAAAATGGAGATTTGATAACATATGACACATGACATTTTGCTCAGCAATAAAAGCTGTGGGGAAAAGAAGGAAGGGTGAATGTTTTCAGTGGCAGCAGTGCCAGAAGTTGGGCCTCGATGATCTTTGTGGGTCCCTTCCAACTCAGGATATTCCATGATTCTATACCTTGTCTTCCCAAGCCAATGCTACACATGATGGAGCCGTGCTTTCCAGGAGAGGGCTTAACGCCTGCCTGCTGAGTGGAAACAGTGAACAAATCCTATAAAACAAATTTTGCTTTATTTAATGTGCAGCTTTTGCTTAACCTATTGTGCCGGTTTGGCCAAATTTGGAGGAGAATATCCTCTGAGGGAAGGCAGGTTACCACCACCCCTCCCCCCATCAGGTTTGGGGAAAAGAAAAACTTTCCTCGGAGGAAAGTGAAAGAGATAAAAACTATTTATTTAACAAACACACAGAAAAAGATAATAATGCTAAATAATAAAATCTCTTGCCCTGGAGAGAAACCTGGAAAGATTTCAGACTCCTTCCATAGAGTATGATGTACCCTCCTCCTCAGAGCTGGGTCGGTGGGCCCCCTCCAGGGCCTCGGAAGAAACTTCTCCCCTGGTGTGCTCTGATGTTGTAAAACAGTCCTGAAGAGAAGGAGAAAGGGAAAAAAAACACCAAAAGTCCCAGGAAAACTCTCTCCGGAGAAAAGAGCTGAAAGCTGGCTGGAAAGCAAGGTAGCTTCCTCCACACTCCCTGCAGCCAAGAGCCCAGAGAGATCTGTCTGTGTCCTTGAGCAATTGTTTTGAAAAGTTCGCTCAGTTTTTTTTCCTTCCCCCTCTCAGGCTCAGTTTAAAAGCACAGAAAGGCACTAGAATTGATTTCTAGAACAGACAAGAGGGGATACACATTTACACATTTTCATAATGTCACCCCAGGACACCTATTAAACTGTCTTTATGACAACCTATAAGTTTTCACACTCTTGCCCTTCTGATTTTCTTCCCCATCCCACTGAGAGGAGTGACTGGGGCTGTGGGGCTTAGTTGCCTGCTGGGATTAAACCACAACATAAATATTTGTGATCAGTTCCATGGACAGCATGTGAAGGACTGATGCAAGATACTCAGTCTTTTTTCTTACCCAAATTAAGTAGCTTGTACTTCACTTTTCAGTCTCTGGGAGAATTTTAAGAACACTTTTCTTTTAAAAGGATGAAGGTGATAGCTGTTAAAGGAGGGCTAGCACTGAGCTTGCATACTGGTGAAGCAAGGCAGGAAAAACAAGAGCTGAGTTCTAGCAGTAAACATCAGACCATTAGAGGAACAGAAACTACGTATCCGTGCAACCGAGCTGGAGGAGGCCACCCGTACACGCTCCCGGCAGGAACCATCAAGAAGTTCCGGAGCACGTGCCTCCACTCCAGACAATGGTTTGGATGTGTGGGTTCAGACCCCCAAAGGAGGGCCTGCTATCGACACATCTCCTTTAACAAACTCGGCGGGGACGACACATCTGATTCCACAACCTCGCCTTGGGAAAATCAGGAAGATGTCCTCTATATTAGGCCAAACACTACTTTTCCTAATCGGGTTACTGGTCGGGTGTTTCTTGTTGACAAGAATAGCAGAGATACTACAAAAGCTAGACTGGTGGTGGACTTCTCTCAGTTTTCCAGGGGGCCCAATAAAGTGTCCTTTCCAAAATATTGGTGCCCAAACCTCGGCACATTACGCAGGATTCTGCCGATGGGGATGTCCAGGATTTCTCTGGATGTGTCTCAGGCTTTTTATCATATTCCTCTTAATCCTGCTAGTGGCAGCCTGGTTTATTACTTTTAGATTGATATTTGTACATGTTTTTAAAAATAGAATTAAGATGAGGATTTTTCTGCTGGTTTGGGGGGCGGGGGGAGGGCAGGGNACACATTTACACATTTTCATAATGTCACCCCAGGACACCTATTAAACTGTCTTTATGACAACCTATAAGTTTTCACACTCTTGCCCTTCTGATTTTCTTCCCCATCCCACTGAGAGGAGTGACTGGGGCTGTGGGGCTTAGTTGCCTGCTGGGATTAAACCACAACATAAATATTTGTGATCAGTTCCATGGACAGCATGTGAAGGACTGATGCAAGATACTCAGTCTTTTTTCTTACCCAAATTAAGTAGCTTGTACTTCACTTTTCAGTCTCTGGGAGAATTTTAAGAACACTTTTCTTTTAAAAGGATGAAGTTGATAGCTGTTAAAGGAGGGCTAGCACTGAGCTTGCATACTGGTGAAGCAAGGCAGGAAAAACAAGAGCTGAGTTCTAGCAGTAAACATCAGACCATTAGAGGAACAGAAACTACGTATCCGTGCAACCGAGCTGGAGGAGGCCACCCGTACACGCTCCCGGCAGGAACCATCAAGAAGTTCCGGAGCACGTGCCTCCACTCCAGACAATGGTTTGGATGTGTGGGTTCAGACCCCCAAAGGAGGGCCTGCTATCGACACATCTCCTTTAACAAACTCGGCGGG
>VZRO01007456.1:26753-58423 GCA_013397915.1 Daphoenositta chrysoptera | reverse complement strand
ATCAAATATATAACAAATATATATTATATATATATATATATATTATATATATCAAGTATATAACAAATATCGGACAGGATATACCTGTCAATTCCCTTTTGCTCTGATACAGCATGTACTTATACTGAACTTCTGTTTACATCTCTTTTTGGGAAAAGACATGTTCCTGGTGCTGCTTTAAACTCTAGATGAGGTAATAATGTCAGGCTGGAGGTCTTGGTAATACTTTTTAGCCAATCCATCTTACCAATGACAGACCCTCTCTTGCAGAAGTGGTGGGCTTTTGCCCACTGTGACATACTTTGAATTCTGGGGGAAATCTGCAGGAGAAGAATACAGCTGAGAGACTGACACTTTAATCAGCTAACTGAGCCAGACTTGCTTGCGCCTGGCATTTCCTAAGGCCGTCAAAAGGACTGGTTACACCCTTCTCCCCTTACCCCTGGAACAAGGGTTACAACATGCTGTGCTTTCACAGCCTCGGGGAGGTTTGGTAGTCAATTGCAAATGAAATAAAAGTTCAGCAAGTTACAAGTATCCCAGATGCAACACGGAGTGCCTCCATTACATGGCTTCAGAGGTGGCAGGAGACAATGGAAGTTGGTCTCTACTGTGTGGCTCTTCTGTGCATAAGGAATCTCTTGTCAGGGAGACTCATCAGCCCTTGAGATGCTGCAAAGTACAAAGTACTTCAGAGATATCCTTTTGGTAAGCATTGCTCACTAAAATCCCAAACACATTGTTTGTTCTTATGTTCCTTTTCCCATTGCTTTAAGCAAATACTCCATCCCTTTGATGGCAAGAAAACAGAAATGGCCAAAAATGGCCAAGAGGCACAATGGAGTCTCCTGCTCCTCTGAGCACAAAAATAAATCAATGCATCTGGAGACGGCATACCACAAGTAAGTCTTCTACTTCATTTGTAAGGTTTGCCTGTGAGTATTAAGATGCACTCTCTGGTATTTGTATAATGGCTCAATTATCTTTTTTATCTGATGCATTTACAAGAAAGGTATAACATGTATTTTAAAAAGAGTATTATAGCTCTCCCTCTCTGAAATAAGATGTTAGCTTATGGTACCAATCAGACTTTGTGGGAAGAGGGTGGGGGAATAACATTACAGTTAAAACAAGCACCATAAAATACCCATACTTGCAACTTATGTCTACATTGACTCATCATGAATGAGCTGGAAGATCTTTTTTATCTGCAGCATTTGCTTCAATCCATGCAGCTGATGAGGCCGAGTCTTGTTATGAACATGGTATGTTCACCCACAGGTATTGCTGGTTTCCCTTTGCAAAGCAGGGTGGGCTGGCATTCCTAGTTGTATCTTATTGGCAGAAAAGGCTCCCAGGAGATCAGGGTCAATTACCAAACCCAGTGTAGCCATGCCTGTTTTGTTAAAACAAAGAGAGGAGTCCAAAATGGTATGTAATGGAGAGAGAAACTAGCAAGCTTTCCCAGCTGAAAACATTAATGAATTCTGAATGTTGCAATACAAAGGAGAAAGCAGTGCAATGTGGTTTGTATTTAGAAAGGAGGCTTCAACGACATGCTTAATGCAGCATCCTCTTTTATCACAAAATTATCTGAATGTTCTCTCTCATGTGAAAGCATTTTTACCTTTAGGTTTCTAGCTTTTTGCATCATTGATACCGCTTCAAAATATTTTTTTTTTTCTCAAGGAGCTCACAGTTCTCAAAAGACAACAACTCTGGAAGATCAGTGCAGAATGAGAGTTGAGGGACTGTGAGAGCTGTGCAGGAATTAATCTTAGTCATGAAAGCATATGGATGTGAGGGAGGGTAGACATTATTTTGCCAGTGGCTGGAGAACACAAACACAAAACAACTGTCCACATTGTCAGAATTACCACGCATTAATATCCATGAGTGGATATTTAATATAAAACATTGCTATGTTTAGGGTTCCCAGTCCCAGTAGGAAGACTTAAGAAAATGCTGTGTTTTGAAACAATGTTGATGGTATTTGCTATTCTGTAGCCCAGTGCTCTATCAAGCATAGCTAGCAGATGTTTTAGAGGGTCCTGTGGATGTAAGAGATCAAGGTGCAAACTGGTGTGTGGTGCTCTGTAAATTCACAGTTACTCAGTGGTGCCAGAGAATGCACTTTCATGGGAACATGAATGCAGACATCAACCGGCTCACAAGAAGAATTTCAAGTAGTACCGATATTCTGGAAGATATTCTGGATTCTGTGATTCTACCAAAATGGGTCAATTTAGAAGAGAGTTTATTTTATATGTGTGAGAAGTGTTCCCCTGGCTCTTTCCTGACTGAACATTAATATTTTCCAATTGATATTATTGTGTCTTATTACAGAAGTCAGGACCAGAGTGGTTTAATTTTCACTGGTTCTTGGCTTGCTGTAAAGTAAAAGCAATACTTTTGTTTTGCATGAAATGTCAAGGCTAAGTTACTCAGGTTCAGTTACAGGTATTGTTGTGAAATCAGTTTTACCTGGGTTTGGTGGCAAAAGAATGCTCTGACTTGGAAAAAGTATTCCATGCACAAGAAACATTGCTAGTGTTATAAATGAGCCAATCAATATTATGATTAAAGAGAATTTATTAATAATCAATATATAAAATTTGGAAAGAGCCACAAAGCAAGCAATGCCGATCCAGGCGATCAACATTGGGTGAACTTTGAGTTTCAACCTGTATAGGTTCGAATCTCGCCTGTTCACCGCTGCAGTTTCTCTGAGGTGTCTTTTTATACCTTTTTTCTTCTTTGTTAATTTTATCTTTTCAATACAACAATACAATTTTCCTGTTTTTTCCACCACGTCTGACGACAGTTCTGAAATTAGTAGTCGATTTTTGCTGTTGGAATCAGTTTTCTGGTGAAAGTATATTATTGTTGTTTATGTATATGGAACACACATCCTGTAATCAATTTGCTGTATATACACACACATCCTGGAGCTCTGCCAGACGAGGAAATCCCACGAAATGCTTATCTGTGGAATGCAATTGGAATGTACCTTGCCGGGGCTTTATTCAGTCAGAAGTCCCTTGAACAGCACAATTTTGGCGATCAATTGCTTAGCCTCAGCAAAATGCTGTAATCTTTAAAATTTTAGCACGAATTATTTTGTATCATATACTACACTAGTGAAGAGTCCAACAGGGACTGCAGGAATAAGAACACAGATTTGAGTGATGGCTACATATGTCCTTGTGGCCACTTTTCTTATTCCAGTACACCGCTCAACTACAAGGCAAAAAGTGTCAGGATTCAGGACCCCCTTCTGCTTAAGCATTAGTTGGTGACCTTGTATAACAATGCTGGGACCTCTGTGTGGTATCAGAATACAAACCTACATTTACCTGTTGGCCCCATTTGAGGAAGTTTTAATGGTGCTGGGTAGAAAGCTGGGATGATCTCAGGACAAGAAGTTTCACCAGCAGTTCACTGTGCCTGCTGGAAGCAGAGGTATGTTATGGGTTTGTACAGTCTGCATGCGGCTTGGTCCAGCCATTTTGCAGCAGTAGAAGCTCCTTGTTTGGAAGATGAAGATAGAAAGGGAAGGACAAGCAATGGCACCACATGTCTGGCCAAAGCAACTATTTTATCTTTGCAGGAAGAGCCCAGGGAGAGGTGAAGAGAGCAAGACAAATCTGATGAGCTGAACAACCGTGAGAGCTGGCAAGGAGAATGAGAGATAGCACACAGACAGTTTGAGAAGGAGACAAGGTGCAGATAAGGAGCTGTATCTATCTAATAGATATTCTTCCCCTAATTCTAATGGAAATTATATCTCCCAGAGCCTGTCAGTGGGAAACCTAATCCACCTCTAAGGGATACACAGCATTGCTCAAAGCACAATCCAGACAACGACAAGGTCGTTTTCACCTCATCTGCTCTAATGCACAGCCCAGCACCTTCCTTCCCCCCTCACTTCCCCTTCCTTGCACAAGCTGAGAAAGGAGAAGATAAGTTGAATGACAAGTAACATTTCTACAACACCCAGCCTAATTCAGAGATGGCTCTTCTGCTGCTGAGGAGAGTTTAACTTTGCTTTTCTGAAGAGTAGCTACTCTTGTTTGGGGCTCTACAGGTGACCAAGGAGCTGCACTGAACAAATAGTTGCTGGAAATGCAATGTTTAAAGAGCTGGCTCATGAGCTACATTTCCCTGTCTTCTTAATGGAAAGCAGAGGATATATTACAACCCGGTCTCAATTCAGTGCTAATCCTACTTTAAGGGTGGACCAGATGACCTTCTGAAGTACCTTCAAACTCAATAACACTGTGATCTCCTTGGCTATATGGGATAGATAAATAGATATATGCACATACGCAGGTGGACACATAAATACCTGAAGTTCTTTGGCTAGAACAACAGACTACACATATAATGACCAAGCACATGAAAAAACAATTCTTCTGTGCCTTCACTTTCTTACCACAGGTTAAACCCTAAGAAACTGGTCACATTTCCCAGCATGACTGATCAACTTGCAGAATCAGGAAGAAATGTCTGTCTTTGCTTATTTCATCAGTTTTGTAGAATTTAAGTATTTCCCGGATTTGCTTCAAGTTAATTTCTTCTTGTCTTCTTCCACAGGGCTACAGTCTTTCAAAAAAAGTGCCCAGATGCTCTGCTGTGCTGCTAAAATAGATTTCTCTACATGAAGGAGATACTTACTTATGAAAAAAAGAGTGTTTAAGCTTCAGCACATGCTCATGAGAAGCAGGTGGATTCACCTCCAGTTACATTCAGTGTGCAAACACAGTGGCTTATCTTTCCAAGGGACTTGAGGCTGATACTAATTGTTGTGACATATATCCCAGGTGTCTACCATAGCAACCTGTAAACATTCCTGAAACTGGTTTCCAGTCTATTCCAGGAGAACTTGCTTTTTTCTCTTGGTGTCAGAAGCAAAAGTGATTTTAGCCTGCCACTCCTATCACTGAAGTTCTTCTCACTATGTAGGTTTCACTTCTTTCCTTTCTACCTGAGGGCCAACACTCAACTTTGTCAGACAAATGGTTCTTGATGATTTGTGGGACATTCCTGCAGCAGGATGAAAAGTGTGCCACTGATGAAGACCAGCATTTCCAAAGCAGGAAAAGCATCCTAATCTTGAATAACTGGGACAACAAGTAAAGGCTCTGCCATTTTCCTTTGCTTCTAGACTCATATTCATATCTAAATTGTTGCACTTCTCCTCTCCTTAGCTTTACTGTAATTACACTTACATGGATCTCCATATCTTGCTAATCCTGACCTTGCTTTGCTGAATTATCTTCTTGGTTTGGCTTTGGTTCTGCCTTGTCACTATGATTGCTAAGCTGGAGGCTGATCCTGGTAACCCTCACTAGACTTATGCAGCTTGCTTTGGTTCAGTTCTGGAGGACCATGATCTTGCTGTGAGACCACTGTCCCTTCTGCCCTGCTCCCCCAACTCCTGGCTCCCCTTCTCTTCGAGAGCAGCCTGCTCATGCTGGACATGGATTACACTCAAAGTGCAGAGATGGCCTTATGACAAAGACTGACAAATACTCAAAATGTGTGTGATCAGAATGAAGCAGGTTTGTCAATTAGTTTCCAGTGAACAGGACACTGCACTGTAGCTCTGCAGTCACACAGTCCTGCCACATGCCAACAGGGGCTTGGACTGTTAGGCACTGCACTCTGTCTCCCCCTGAAAATCTTTGAGCTCCTGATTTGTCCAGTGCGTGCCTTCAACCATTTATTAGTCAAATGTGGCCATAGATCATTAATGCACCACCTGATTACATCAGCTGCTTCCCTTTGCTAATGACCTCCAAGATCAAGCTCAGCTTGACAGATGGGGAAATGCTAACCACAATGATGAAAGAGCACTTGGTCCTGGCAATCTGAATGTGGGGGAGAAGCAGAGGATAGGATATTACACATTTTTTTTAGATTATTAATAAGAAGTCACAGATCTGTAACCATCACATTAACAGACTGATACATCTGTCTTGTTAGGGAATCTGCTACTGAGACAGTTCTTGCCAGCAGCTCAGAGAAGTGAGATGGGAATGTTTTGTAATTTTCTGAGTAATCTTTTAATACCAACCTTGATGTGCATGCAGGGAAGCACCAACACCATGATGTAGTCTGAAGAACTAATGTACGCACTAAAGAGTTACAGCCCTAGTATTGTGTGACTAATATGGGTTTCACAAGGACACAGGTGCGCCTACATTTTTGGATAGTCTAGTAGGAGGTGGTGCCTTGATGGGGCTACCTGAAAACAGAGGCTAGACAAAATTAAGAGGATAAAAGCAGGTATTTATTGAAGGGCCTTCAAGGTACTCTTTGGGCAGTCAAAAGCTTTCAGAGAGGCTACTCCCAAAATGGATGATGGGTCATGCGTTTTTCACACTAAGTGAGTTTTCACACTAACTAAGTTTGGTCCATGTGCATATCAGGGGTTAATCCTCCAATTACAATTCCAGGTAATGAAGTCATTACCCCAAGTTTGTTTCGCCCATTAAGCCACTTTGTTTACATATTTCGGGGCCTGAGACAGTAAGGTGTCCTTGAAGTTCAGGCCTAGAGAGGATTTGTTTTGTCTGACCAGAATGGGAGAACAGTTGCTAACAGGCTATATGGGGTCTTAGAGTTACACACTAAAGCATTACAGGGTATGAAAAAGATAAAAGCTTAAATTCTAAGGCATCAGAGGCTAAGTAAGTACTAAGTAAGTGTCTGAAAAATACCTGTAAATTCACAGGCCCCTAGGGGATGATCTTACCCCTCTAAGTGCTGTCCATATTAGGAATGGGTTGTTTTTATGGTTCCGTTTTATCTAGAGATACCTCATGGGTGGCATTTGGAGTTAATGGTGGATTTCACCCAGGCATCCTCAAGATGCCCCATTCTATGACTCAGTGGCAAAGCAGCATGCCATGGTTGAGTGAAGAGACCAAGGGTGTTCCTGAGGGTAGCTGTGCCACATCTGCCCTCATTGCTAAACAGCTGGAACTGCAGCTGCCTGGGAAACCTGCAGGTGTCAAGGGGAACACTGAAAACTGCTGAAGCAGGGACTGAAGGGCTGGTAGGAGTCCTGGCTTACCTCAGTCAAAGCCCTACTGGCTTACTGGATAAGAGCTGAATAGAAATAATGAAGACCTATCCTTTGCAATTTGATAATCACAGAATGCTCCAGCTGGGTTTTTGTGGGGACTCTGGATGTCTCTGATAGGCATGCAGAGAGCTGATAGCCTGTGGTACCTTATAATCTGTAGTATCCAGGGCAGAGCTCTCTCTAAAGAAGCACGTGTGAATAGAGTGGCATCAACCTGACCTAGTCACTCAGAACAGTGATTGCAGTAATTTGGAATTATGACACTGTGTCAATGTTAAAAGGCTGAAATTGAAAGTATTGGTACTTCTATCTTTTACTATTCCTCTCCTCAATGATTATTTTCATGCTCATACAAACAGTTAGCAGGGAGGTTAGAGAGATCATTTCCATACCTCATTTTTCATACAGTTTTTGCCCTATATCTTAATTCAAGGCACTCCAGATCACACAATATTCTCCACGAAAAAGTATTGATATTGGCCATAAACCAGAAATCCCTGCTTTCCCTTCATAGCAACTGTCCACACAGTAAAAATGAAAGAAACAGTTATCACAGTGTCTTCCTTGCTTCCTCCTGTGCTATCCCTCTCTGAGTCCTCTTCTAGGTGAGAGAGCCCTGTAATGTGTCCTTGGGGAATTCACAAGCTCCAAAAGGAACAGACTGGATACGGGTTGTGTCCCCATGGAGGGTGGTACTCACCCCAGTGACAACCTGGTTCTGCTCTCACTCATAGCACTTTTCAGCTAGCACAGCAGCATGTGGGAGCTGGGTGCTCTGTTCCAGCTTGTCGTGACCTCTTTCTCTGAATATTCCTGCCATGTAGAAGGAAGATTCAGGGACACAGCCCCATCTGCATGAGGAGGCATCATTCTCTTTTCAAGGTGATTTTAGGTCACATCACTATAGTGGTGAAAAAAGCTGGATGCAGAGCCAAGAATTTGCCTGTCAGTCTCCCACAAGATAGCAGGCTGGTTGTTTCAGCTCTCTGCTTCACTCAGGAAAGTCTCATATTCCTCTGAGAGTGATCAGCTTAGCTAATAAGAACAGAAACACAACGATAATTAATAGAAATCACTGCTTAGAAAAAGACCCAAAGAGTGAGCCATGCTGATAGCTTATAACTTAGAAGGCACATCAACACTTAATTAATAATGGAGGCATTGCAAAATTAAGTATGCTTACAGCTGCAAGAGGCAATGTCTATGCAAAGCTGAACCTATCTGAATTCATTTTTACTCCTAGTGGCAGTTTTGGAATATTCTATGGAAGAGATTTGAATTAAACCAACACAAAGCGTGACCCAATCCCATACCTTTAATTATACTGCATAAATATACATGAAAGGTGCACTTAAGATACTATGTTCTGTTGTTATGGCAACTGATATTTTAAAAAGTGATGATGAGAAATAAGCAAAGGAAAGCTATATGGAAATAAATGGATCGTGTTTTTATAACAACCTTTTAATTTCAAAGAGGTTGGGAATTACATGTGTGGTAAGCATTTCTGTGAACCTGCTCCCAGGTGTGGTTGAGGTCTCTCCAATTGTGTGCCAGAGAAAATCATGGTATATTGAAGACGGTATATTGGCTGAAGTTTAAATCTTGGAATTATAGGGTATCTTTTACATAAGACAATCAGAAACTTAAAGTAAAAACGATGAGTTTATCTCAGTCTTGTCAATTTACATGGTTACTGTACTGTGACATTTGTAATATTTCCATACTGGTTTGGTTTCTGTGTCAGTCTTTTAGAAGCATGTTCACATGCAGGGTCCACAAGATTTGTCTTGAAATCATGAGATTCCCTGGGAAGAAACATATAAATATATATCCCTGGAAGGGTTTAAGGCCAGGCTGAATGGAACTCCGAGCAACCTGGTCTAGTGGAAGATGTCTCTTTCCCATGGCAGGGACATTGCAATTAGAGCAGATTTAAGGTCCCTTCAACCCAAATCATTCTACGAGTCTATGGTTCTATTTTATGTATAGATATGTATGCACGCCTGTCTTCCTCAATCTTGTTTTAAATACTCCCAAGTGCCAATCAGCTTGTGTCACCTCTTCCCTCATTATTGTCTTACACCTCTCCTGGTTGTTTCTTTCTACCCTCCATTCTCCCAGGGTCATACTCAATCTGAGATAACAATCGATTTTGCATCTGGGAGGGGTGAAGCTAAATTTACAGGAATCTTGAGCTCCAAAGGGCTATCGCATATCTAGTAACAATTCTGGCCTCTTTGCTGATTTCACTCGGGAAACGTGACAAAACAGAATGGGGGAAATGCAGACCTGAGGAGTAATACTGTGTGAAAATGGAACCAAGGCAGTAATTGCACTTAAATATATAATGAAACTTCAGCCACTGTAAACATGAACACTGTGAAATCACCCCATTAACTATGAAGTGATTAAAAAAGAAAAAGAATCCTTGCAGAGTACTACTCAGTCACAAGCCACAGGACCAATACTGTAACCCAGAATAACGTCATCATTCTGTAAAGTTGCTGTGAGAGGAAAATTAGGGCCCAGTGCCTTCTCTTACTTTGCACACCTGCTGGGCATAGATGTATTGGGAGAGAGTGGAGCATGGGGGGCTGTTGCTTCCCATTCATTCTGCCCAGCTCACCAGCAGTGCTTGAAGAATGTTTATGACCTGGTCACAGCCAAGCAATACCCTCATTTTTTTTTTGCTTTTCACTGGACAACAGAAGTTTCTGCTTCCTATTGACACAGCAGGAAACTGGTTCTTTTTCTTGTGTGAATAGGGACTTGCCTCAAAGCTGCAGCCTGTCTTCTTGCTGTTGGCAATGGGGCATGATTTTCAACATTCTGAGGGAGATGACAGCTGGTGAGGATGCATTTCAGAGCTGGCCTTTCCAGTTGGTGGGTCACTTGAGGCAGAGGAGGAACAGGAATACGGCATGCACTGGTTGGGTGTAGCAAGTACGGCACTTAACCTGTCTTCTTTACAAAAACCAGAGTTAATTCTAATTCTGGAAGTCAGCAGAGGAATGTGAACATTTGCAAATCCAATCTATGTGGATGAACAAGGCCCTCAACATGGGGGGACAGGGATGTCAACTTATCTGCAGAGATGGCCAAAAGGCTGTGTCTATTGTGCAGGAGGAGCTGCAGAGCTGGGGAAGGATGCTCTGGGCTCCTGGAGGCTGGGAACTGAGTCAATCAGTGAATCAGAATCACTGAATACGCTGAGTTGGAAGGGACCTACAAGGATCATTGAGTCCAATTGCACAGGGTAACCCAAGGAGACACAATATGTGCCTGAGAGCATTGTCCAAACGCTTCTTGAACTCTGTCAGGGTGGTGGTGTGACCACTTCCCTGGGGAGCCTGTTCCAGAGCCCAGCCACCCTCTGGGTGAAAAGCATTTTTCTAATTTTGAACTTAGAGTGTAACACACTGACTTAGTAAATGCAAGGAATGCAACACGAGGAGTTAGCCAGCAATACAGGTGGGATTCACTTTGGCAGAGTTTTGCTGTGCAAACATGTAGTACAAACTATGTTGAGGCTTCTCAAAAGGACTTTCTTCCCGCTTATCTTAAAACCTTGTTCACCTCTGGAGGTTCTTATCTCACTTCAGTAGTGAGAAAATGTAGAGAACTGGGAAAGAAACCCTGTTTCTGGGTGTTAACTGGGTAGGAACTAACCCACAGATTCTCAATATGGGCCTACTTGAGCCTCATTAGAAAGCACTCAGCTTAAGAGAAAGGTTTGCAATGGGAAGATGCGCTCTTTGGTTACCAGTATCATCACTGGGAACTGCTACAATCATACCTTTGCCAGACTCAGGTACAGCTCAGCTCTGAGGCACCTTTGTTTGTGCTCTGGGTTTTAGAGGGTCTGTGAAGCTCCTGAGGGCCTGCACAATACCTGTTAGAGCTTGACTGTTGTGCACACCCAGTGCAGGAACACAGAAAAGATCCTTAGGGCTGTTTGCTAATGCCCAGACTGTGGTGGTGTGTGGACTGTGAGGGTGTGGACCTCAGGAAAGATTAGGAAGCAACTAGTCCAGCCGCAGGAAGCACAGCAGAAAGGAAAACGCAAAGAGTCTGAAATTTTTAATTCATTGTGATCTGTCCGCCTGCCTTGGCTTTTCCTATTAGCATAGGCATTTCTGTGGAAAAGTTCATTTCTCATCAAATGTAGAGGTGGGGGGCAGATGTTAGTTCAGTTTTCATTTATTGTTTGTCAATAGTGACAGCCAGCATTTATTTAAATGTGGTAGGTGGTTCATTTTTCTTTTCAGTTAAAATCTTAAACAATTATCCTTACCCAGTTTGTTCATTTTCTACCAGAAAATATATGAGTAAAAAAACAATTTTCCAATCAGCTCTTCTTGCTTCTGCATCTTGATGTCTGTGATTCGTTGTCATTCATACATGTTTCTCTTTACATTTAAGACAGCAGTGACTTTACATTTTCCCATTTTTTCCCTTCTCCTGTTCACCCTCTTATTTTTCCTGTGTCATCCAACACCACCTTCAATGCTCTCACTCACTTGGGTCAGGTTCCCATGTTTATATAACTTTAACCCATCTCAAAACCAGCCCAATGCTATCACTTTGTGTATGGAGAAACAGAAATACCCATTTCAGTATGTCAATACTTTGTACTGATGGAAATAATACTACCCCATTTCAGGCTTGTTCTTTCTAGGGACTGTATTGCTGTAGCAATTGCATAAGAAAAAATGACATTCATAACCAAAAATAACTAAATCATTACTGACACTGAATACAGAATTCATCACAAGGTAGGTGGGGGAAATGATGGTTTTATTTTGACCATTTGGCAATCACCTAAAGTAGAAAATGGGCACACAGCATAAATGCCGTTATCACACTGAGCCTCACTGCAAGATTTGGAGAGATTTCACTGGAGAAGAGATGTATCCCTTTCCTTTTCCTTCCTCTGCTAAGCCTGAGGACATCCTTGACTGGAAATATAAGGCTAGCTTAAAGTTTAAATGGTAGGAGCATTGCTAACATTTCTGTTTGTTTACTGAGACCTTGAAATGCCTCTACAGAGCAGTCTGCTCTCAGAGCTTGTGACTATATTAAATTCCAACACCTCTTCTCTCTAATCAGAACTGAAACATTGGCTTCAGAAAACAAATGGGATATTATTTTGTCATAATGGTGTTTCATATTTATATCACTAGGTCTGAAAGGAATTGCAACAAAAAAATTAAGGGAAGAAAAAGCAAAAAAAAAGTCCTAAATGTTTAATGATCCTCAGCAAACAATCTGTCCAAAGAAGGAAAGATTTCTTTGCCAGTCTGACAACTGATCTATAATCTTGTTCTACTTGGTTAGTGTTCCCATCCCCTCCCAGCTCTGCCTTGTAGAGCTGCTAGGGAACTTGATGGAAAGAATTCTTGTTCTCACTGCACCCCGCTCTTTCCCCAAACATTTTCAAGGTAGAGTTTAGCTGAGCACTTCTTGCACAGACTGCTATTACCTTCCAGGAATAAGTCCAGCATTTCCAAAAGGGGCCCAAATAACAGGCCACATACATAGTCAGATAAGTCCAGGACTAGAAGGGGCCTACAAGGGACCTTGGAAAATCCAGTCTGTCTTCCCACCCCTATTTAGATCAGTTTTAAGATTTCTGTAATTTGGCCCAGCTTCTGTTTCACCAGCTGCACCCCTGACATTTTTAATCCACTCCTGATATAAGCTATTTCTTTAAAGGTCTTTAAAGATTCTTTAAAGGTTTCTCAATTCTTCTGGCCTTTTGCATTGCTCCCTGAAGAAGCCTTAGGGCCATGAGACCCACTGCAGGGTTACTGTTCCTGTGAAATATCCATTCCATACTGTGATGATGCCTCTATGAAACAGGCTTCAGGGTGATTGAATATAGATGAATCAGAACAAATCAGAGAAATGTAGTCCTGTGTGAGTGTTGTTTTCCTCTTGCCAAAGTAAAAACATTAGTTTGAAGAAGGCTGAGTGTAATTAATTTTGCCTTAGTTTTGCAGTGGTTAGATGGTCCCCCAGATGTACATAAGAAGATCATATTTTTCCTAACTGTCTGTGTCATCTTCCCTGAATTTCTCCTGCCTCTGGAGCAGGGGACTGGCTTTTATTACTGCGTTTGCTGTTTGCCTTTCCCATTCAGCAGAGGAAGAGCTACAGGATCTGTGATGCAGATGTTCATATACATCTGCCTTGTTTCAGAGAAGTTCCTGCTAAAAAAAGAAATGGACAGTCTATTTGGTTCAGAGTCCTCTTAACAAGGTAATTTTGACCTAAAGTAGTGGTAAAAGAAATACTGACAAGATTTTCTGGTGCTAGTCACAAGGATGTGTGACTAGACCTGAAAGTCCTGCTGAAAGTGTGTTGTGGTTTAAGCCCAGCTTAAAATGAAGGAAATGAAGCATCATGCAGCCACGTTCTCAATTTCCCTCTCTCCCCTCAACTCAGTAGAATGGGAAGTGGAATCAAAATAAAACTCATATGTTGAGATAAGAACAATTTAATAGGGAGAACAAAAGCCATAGACAGAAGCGAAGCAAAGCAAGGAATTAATTCACTGCATCCCAAGGGCAGGCGGGTGTTCATCCATCTCCAGGAGAGCAGGGCCCCGTCGTGCATAGCAGTGACTTGGGAAGACCAACACCGTCACTCTAAATGTTCCTGCTTCCTGCTTCTTCCTCCCACTGAGCACAATGTCATATGGTCTGGAATATCCTTCTGGTCAGTTGGGGTCACCTTTCCTGGCTGTGTCTCTTTCCAACCGTCCATTCACCCCAGGTCTCCCCACCAACGTGGCAGTAGGAAAGTAAAAAAGGCCTTGGTTCTGTGTAAGCCCTGCTAAGCAATAACAAAAATATCTTTGTATCATCAACCCTGTGTTCAGCACAAATCCAAAATATAGCCCCACACCAGCCACTGTGAAGAAAATTAACTGTGGAAGTGGAGTGGAACACAAACCAAATGTGTGTTTGTGGTGGATTTTAACAGCCAATTATTCGAGTTCCTAAGCTTCCTTTCTTTGGAAGAATGAAGGGTATGGCAGGAGGACACACCTTCCCTGTGTGCTGTTTCTTGTATTCTTTCCTTCCATCACAGGGCAATACTGGAGAGAGGATTCCATGACAGAGAAATCTTTGCTTGGTCTGTTCCAACACAGCAGTTCTTTCAATTACTGGATTCATCAGCTGTCCCAGAGAGGATTCATTGCAGTCAGTTTAGAAAATATCATTTAATTGTGATGAGAAAAAAGGTCTGGACTAAAGCTTCAAGACGTCTGGAGGTGCACAACTGAGTAACACCAAAAAATCTGTCGTAAAGCTTTTCATTACTTTTCTCTGGTATCATTTCAGTGGGCAAAGCTGTGCTGGCAATTTTTTTCAACATAGGCTGCAACTGTGATTTAGCCTCCCCCTCCAACACAGAGGTTCTCAGACTGTGTCCCACAGAGCACATGGGGCTGGCTGCCAACAGCAGCTGCCTCCTCACTTGTTTCTGGCTCCTTCTCTTCACTTCCAACTGTTAGAAATAGTTACAAATACATTTAAGTGCTCTCGTAATGTTTCTTTCCCATACAGGCAATTACTGTCATTGGCACTGGGATGTACTCTGCACTGAATAGAAGAGGCAGTAGCTATACACTTGCAGATTGTAGTTCTGATGGTCCAAAAATAAAATCTCTGTGGTAAAAAAAAAAAAAAAGAAAAGAAAATCTCAGTATTAATGTAAAGGATCCCTGCTATAAGGACATCATAACTAGCAGGCAATGCTTAATCTTTTCAGGTCACTGGCTCATATCAGTGCAAATACCCTTTGGGTTTCTGGATGTCTGACAGATGCAACAAGGGCTCTAGGTTCATTAATCCTCATGTTAATAATGTTTTTAATTTGTTGTATTCATTTCATAACTAATATTTGGCTTTCAAAGCTGCAAGTATAATGTCTCCCTTTAAGGAAAGCAGCCTGGAGGAAAAAAAAAGCCAGTAATTGCATGATTTGTAGATCATCTTCATTTACTTAAAAAGAGACCAGAAGAGAGAAATTATTTTCATTTCTTTCAGTGTCACAAACTCAAGAAATAGACAGTAGAGGCAAACTGTGTCATCTTTTTCCCGCACTTGGCTATTGGGACTGTACACATTTAACTCTTGGCTCTTCACATCCAGGAGACTTAATGTAAACCACTCCCACCAAAGTCTTCTCCTGCCCCACAGACAATACTTGGATTAACACTGAACTTCATTTGGAAGAAATGAAGAACCATCTGAGGAATAAGTTGTTCAAAGGCACAAACATTTTCTCAAATCTTTTTGATACTGGGATTTATTTGCCCTGACTCCAGCTTCCCTTGAAAAATCTTGAACAACCTTTCTTACAGCCCACGTCACCTTACCAGGAGCTCCAACAAATCTGTGTTCAGGACAAGAACTACTGTGAAGTGGGAATCTCACAGCCGCTCCAGTTCCTTTGTCTTTGTCTGTGTTCTGGATGGTGAGGAGGCATGAGAATGCAGGAATGAGAGAGCTGACTCTACAGCACTGAGGACTGGAACCACAGCATTGAATGCCTGGCAGCAAACACAGGGGATGGTCGGGTTAGCCCAAGGTAAAAGGGCAATGACTTTGAACATCATATAATATTTTATTTCTGCTGTAGGGAATAGGAACTGTCAGCAAATGCTTATGACAATTGATTTCAAGACAGTAAGAGAACAATAATATTTAAAATGTCACTTTCCAGCAGTCATGGATTATAGAGTAACTGGATTTCATCACTGAAGGAAAAACAGCCATCGGATGATTTATTCTCTGTTGCTATTGGTCTTTCTTCTTACTTTTACACATAGAAGTAAAACCTCTTCCTCACTGCACTCTGTGCGACTTTCACTGCTGTGCTGAGTAGAGGTAGTCTGTCATCCAAACTCTCCTCAAGCTCACACTTCACTTCCAAACCCAGTTGTGTGGACAGGAAACCAAAAGGATATGTTACAGCTTCTACTCCAAAAAATGCAAAAATAAATATGTGAAAAGGCATTAAGAACATTCTCTTTCCTCTCACACCAGGCCTGAGCCTGTCAGCACAGTGTGCAATCAAACCTCCAAGGATTATCATCAAGATAATCTCCAAGAATTATTGTCAACTTGCGCAGCTCTCCAGCCAGAGACTGACGGAATAGATCAAAGAACCCTAGACATTGATCATAACACAGGCTTGCCAAAAGACATGCATTTAGCATGGAGCAGCATCCTTTGCAGCCCAGATGGCTCTTTGAAGAGCTTTTATTATGCTTTGTTCCACTGCAACAACAGCTCTCAATTGCATTTTTGTTTTCTTTTGTTATCAGGCTCTGGAGAGCAGGAAGCGCATGATTCTGCTGTGTTCCTCATATATACAGTTCAACTACCACCCTTTCACCCTCTTGTTTCCAGTGCAATGTGCTAAACATGCTATTAACAGATGGCTGTTACAGGATCAGAGAGAAATAGCTCTGGTGTTCAGCAGCCCTAAAGGGTAGCAAATGGTCCCAGCAGGAAAATGTCAATTGAGCTTTATTTTCCTAGTGTGGCTGGGCTCTTTTCAGCCTGTGAGTGAGCTGCAGCCTCAGCAAATGCACGATCTCATCGCAGCAGGGGCCTCCCAGATTTTACTCAAAATCTGGGTTTGCATCATCATGGCTACGAGAAACAATAACTGGTTATTCTGGCAGTTCTGAACCCACAGATGTGCAAACAAGCTGGGCAGTGTTTTAATGTGCATTTCCTTTACAGTCTGCCCTTCTGGAATTTCTAGGCAAACCTAGAAACAGGATATGCCTGTACCTACAGATGGATAGAGCAATAAATCTTTACACTTTTTGTTTTCCAAAGTAGCATTCAAGTCAGCAAAAACTTAGAAATATTCCTATTGCTAGTGTGTAACTCCCTCAGATGCTTGCAAGAGAACAGGCAACATTTGCTTGATTTGTGTGCTGGATTGCCTCTGATCTGTTCACTGCAATTCCTTGAGCCCGTTGCCAATTCAGAAACTATTTCTGAAATCAAATTAAGGGAAACAGACCCTATCTCAACACCCCACTTCCCTGCCCTATCTTTGCTTGGGCACAGCAGTGCACAACAAAGGAAAACAAAGATGATGACCCAGAGCAAATTATTTAGGCCCAAACTTCGAACTACCATTTTGGCAATATTAATCTAAGATGCAAATCTCTTTCCCAAATACCTGTTGAAGACAGTTTTGAGAGCAGCTTATGGTGGTGCTGCTTTACCACTTGTTTGCACATCTGTCATTCCTTAATGTGTTTTTCTGATATTTGTTGTTTTTTCACAGCACAACTTTATAAATGGGAAAAATTAGGAAGAATATGAGACATGAGAAACTTCCTTGTAAAAGAGGGGAACCAGTCTGGCAGATGGCACAAAACAAAAGATGTACATTATTATGTTCTTTTCTTTGTTAAGCTGAGTTACAGGTAACAACATACTCAGAATTAAAAACAATATGCCGGTTTGAACAGGAACCAGAAGCATTGCATGCCTTTCTGAGAAGTTTACTGTGAATTTTAAGAATATTTCTCACCCTTTTAAATTTGTTCAATTCAGGAACTTCTAAAATCATGTAAAAAGTGTAAAAAGCAGGTCTTCAAGCTGTTTTTATGGTGTTTCTCAGTAGAATCTGGTGACTTATTTCCAATGAAAAATATATTGTTACTTAGAATACCTGTTTTGCAAGTGAAAAATAGCTTAACATGATGCTTCAAATCCAATATGAGCAGTTATATTCTGCCTGAATTTTTTTTTCCAAAATTCTAATTAGATACAACCATATATCATCAAATTAACAACACTGAACACGCTGCAGCAGCATAAATTGGCATGAGCTGTGAAGAGTTTAAATGGAGAAGGATCCTGAATGGTAAAAGCTAGACAGAATACCTGAAGGACAACTGTGAAACTCGAATTCCAACACCAAATAAAAATACCGGCTTCCTAAGAAAAAGAGCAAACCTCAAAACACCAGTAATGACTGTCATGTCATCTTTGACACCGCTGATGTATTACAGGAACAAAAGGGCAACTTCTACAAATTAAAACTCTTAAAATTATGTGATGTCAGCAACATCTGAAATGAGCTTTTGAAACGTGGGTCTGAATAAACATGGGATTTATTTATTCTAAACCTTCAGCCCTAACATGTTTCAGAAATACAGTGCAGCAGATTAATTTGCCCAATATATGCAAGCAGAGATACTCTCAAGCAAAGTAATTGCACAGATACTTGTGTTAATAGCTACACGAGCAGACGATCCTGTCCTTTTCCTTCAAAAACCTGTTCCCCTAGACTATTACTCTGATAAAGAATGAAACCATCTGTGGCCACTAACAATATAATTAATAAAAGTGAAATTAGTTTCCCTCCTAGAACCATGGACATCTTCACCTTACAGATACCATTAACAAAAGTTTTAACCTCCCCCCACTTACCCACAAAATGAAGAAATTTTTTTCCCCTTCACAGACTCTCTTAAATAGGCTCCATCTGGTCCTTCTTTCTGCTAGAAAGTCAAACTAGTGGGCAGAGCTGGGACAGTGTTTGAATGCAATAGCAGGCAACACAAGTAAAATAAAAATAAAAGTCTAAAAGCTTATTAAAAATTAAGATCAACATGTAATTTCGACTCAAATCTCTTGCACCTAACTAGGAATAACTTGCTAGCTAACCTTGAACAGGTCTTGCCCTAAAACCAATTCTGCCATTTGTTCTGGAGTGCAGTAACCCATCTGAGAGTTCATCATGTCTCCCTGATGAAAACCAGGGTAATTCAGTCCTAGTTTTCAAACTGTACCAAGCTTTTGCCTATGTTGTTTTATGAGGAAAACAGACTGTATATTCTGAGTTCCCCAGTGAAAACATTGGGAAGTTTTGGTCTAGTGTAAAATTGCTAGGACACTTACGCTTTTGAACTTATTCAGTCTCCTGAGATACTGAATACAGTGAAGGAAAAATATGTTCGGGCTCACATGGCAAGGGCAGCAGCAGATATTTAGTTTATGTTAAAGCTCTAGGGAAGGACTTTTGCCTGGTGGTGCTACATTGGCTCTGAGCATACCCTATACAACACTGTACTTTGTTCTTCCAGATTAGCCCAAATTTTTCATCTCCCAAAGCCACATACAAAGGCTCAAAAGAATTGATCTTTAGGGAATTCTACCGTAAGAAGGGTTACATATGAAGGAGACATTATCTATCCACATCCATGAAAGCATTGTACAGCAGGTCAAATATCAACACAGCTGAGAAACACACACAATGCCCAGGCACCAAGCAAAAATGCAAATACTCGAGAAGGGCTCATTAAACACTGTAAAAGACTGTAGGATGCCACAGATCCCCATGCAGATTCATGACACCAGCAGACCTCCATGTGCTATAATATACAAATGTAAGGCGTTCACTTGCCAGACAAACCCAGTGGTCATAAACTAAAAGTGGAAAATGAGAGGCATAAGGCACAGCTGGAACCCAGAGGAGACAAGCCATATAAATCATGGGGAAAAAAAGGGAAGAAGTGATTTTTTTTACCCCAGCAGTATCCAAAATGTGAAAATGCAGGAAAATTTTCCTTCCTTGGACTAGGAGGGAATAAGTGAAACATGTCTTACCCAGAAGTCGCAAATAGTATTTGTTAAACCTTGGGGAAAGCAGGGGGAAAAGATGTAGAAAGGGCAGTACTGTGCAGCAACATAAAATTACATCTGAAGGGTCAGAAGGATTATGTCCCAGAAGGGCTGCTGACTCCCTGTCTTGGAAGGAACACACACCCCACACCTTTGATAGCTCCCTTAGGATCCTGTTCCTTTTTAGTCTTTAACAAGGCTATGAGCACGCATGAAACCGCTGTTTCATCTAACATCAGTCAGAATAGTGGAGTTACAAATGGATCTGGTGGAATTTCAGGCTTGTTTGTATCACTCTTTCACTGTGGCATCTGGCAGTGGTTTGCAGTAGTTCACAGGATAGAAGAAATGCTCCATATTATAAACATATTTTAGTCTGATTTCCAATGGAAATAGGCTAATGTGATTATTTGGGTAAAAAGAAAAGGAGAAAAGAGATACTGCAGGTTTAAATGGAGATAATAGGGAGTCAATTTAAAAAAAACCAAATCATTCAATGAAAGCAAATTCTACTGAAAATTAGCTTCCCTAGTTCCCTTTCTTATGCAGGTGCATATGTTATTCTGTAGACCTGTGCTTGTTCTACTAGTGACATCTTGATCTTTCTTAGCTGCATGCGGTCTTTTCAATAAATGCAAAGGATGTCACCTGCATGACTCATGCAAGCAGAGGTTATTTCCAAGTAGTCAACAAATATAGATGTCCTTCAACTCATCCACAAGGGTTGGCAGCAGTACCTTTCTTGGAGACACTGCTCAATGTAAACTCTGAGAAGCTTTGCATTTGTTCCCCTTTCCCCAGTAGCCCTAACAGAGTGAGGTGATTGTAAATAATTTCATTGTCAGTCCTGAGCAAGCTGATTGCCTCAAATTAATTTCTTTGTGGACAGAGGTTTCAGAAGTGTTACAATTTCAGTTGCCTCTGTCTGCAGAAAGCAATCAGGACAATGAGAGAGGATGAAAATGCAGTGGTTGCCCCTGCTTGTACCAGCATATTGCTGCTGGACCAACAAGCTGACCAGCAACAGGTTGCTGACCAGAGCAAGCCATGTAGTTGTGTTAACGCTGAGCTCATTTGTCAGCTCAAATGGCCATTGGGGAGAGGCACAGATTGCTGTTGTTGTTACCTGAAGTCACTGCACTACAAGAGCAGATGACAGGTAGGTTAACATGCCCATTTACAGTCATTTGGCCTTGCTTGCCACCACTTCTGGACTTCACTGCTAAGTATGGCATTCTGACACGAGATGGGAGCCTGAAGGGAGGGGAAACGTGGCCCTTACACTGACTGGTAATTAGCAAGCAACTCCCACTGTGGCAGAAATTATGAGTACAGTGTCTTGAGAACATTATTGCACAGGACCGTCAGTCCAGGGCCTTTCACCAGAGTTTAAATTCAGCCCATTTTCCTTTCTAAAGTATGGTGACGGTCCAAAAAGTGAGTCTGTAAAATGAATTCTTAGTGTTCCCTATTTATTCCCTCTCAGTGACTTCCATACGAAACAGGCTTCATTTAAAACTCAAAAATAAGGCTTTCACCTGTCAGCAAATATAAGTTCAAAGCAGTTTCTCACAATCAAGTTATGTTCTTACTGTTTCATACATCATCACTAACAACAATGATTCTGGGGTTAAAAAGGAGGAGGAGTGCATGTTTTCATGATGGATGTGACAACATGGAACAGAACTCACTTTTGCCTGACTACAGTGCTGACAGTAGTAAGATTTTATTTGTGTCAGTAAAAATAAGGGCTGCCATTAAGGCAGGGAGACCTAGTGCATGAAATGCTGTTTTTATCACAACTTTCCTCAGCATAACCTCACTTTAAACAAAGCCACAAAACAAGAATGCCTCCCCAATGCTGCATCTTGTTTAATTCAGGTTGTCAGAGAGCAAGCAAATTTGTCAGAGACTATGCCTGCATTGTCATGCTGCACTGGTGGCTCATAATTCTGGTGCAGTTTAGTCAAGGGTCCTAATTCTTGGATCATGGGAACAAGCAGACAAATGCATGGTATGTAAGTGTCCTTTTGGCCAGTGCTGACTCATCACCCACCTGCGCAGCTCTGAAGCCTCCACCTGAATTTTGAACTTCATGATTTGTAATATTCCACTTCATTCATAGTGCACCAAATGAATTTTGAAATGAGGTCTTTTTGTACACCAGGTTAAAAAAAAAGGAAAAAAAAAGAAAAAAAATTAAACATTATTCCCCATATGTTTTATGGAAGGATTCAGGGACACAAATCTGGTCTTGAGAAGTTTAACCTTTACACATCTGACCCTCAGATCCAAAACAGCATGTGCAGAGAAAGATATGGAAGAACTGGTGTGCTGGCCATGATTCCAGTTAAGCCTACCTTGCTCAGACTCAGACTTAGGTCACAGGTAATACTTGGGAACAGGAGCATCCTAATATTTGCCTCTCTCTTTGCATCTGTTCCACTGCAGGTAACTTTTTCATAACCTTTTCAATCTCACTGGATTCCTTAGAGTGAAGAACTTGATAAGAAATGGGAATTGAACCTTTCTTTCTTGAGAGATTTCTAACCACTTGCCTCTGGCCCATTCTGCATTGAGACAGATTGACCACTTCTGCCATTGATGCCAGGTGCAGCCCACAGGTCTGATCCTCACTGCAGCAGGAGGAAGTAATGGAGGAAAAGCAAGTGTGCTAATCCAATGATTTTGGCATGCTTAGGACAGGGGCTATCCCACACATTGGTCTTTGCTACAGACAGGCACCCCGTGTGTTTTTCTTAGCAATTTTCCAAAGTGCCCTAGGGTATGGGCTTTTGGGATCTGACCTTCTTTCAGATCTGATCCTGCAAATTGTTGCATCCTCATGTGACTCCCCCACTGATTACTCTGGGCAAGTAGGGAAGGTTGACCTGTCATTGACTATGTGAACAAGCACTTTCTGAAAATGAGTCCCAAGTCCCCTCTTGCCCCTTTCCATGTGAATAATGGCACTGTGCCCATAAGAGAGAATGATGGAGGAGTTGCTGGCATCTCTTCCCCTTTTCTTTTGGTCCTTAGAGGAAGATCATGCTCCTTCCTCAGGTCTGTGGCAGATCAAGCTTACCAGTTGTGTACCATGGTCATGGAAGTGTGGGAACTAAACCCCTGTCTTCAGAACTCTTGTCTTGGGTAATGCTCCTTAAAAGCAAAGAGTTGCCACAGAGTTAAGGCAAGGCACTCTAACGATGAGAAAAGCCCGACTCCCTCATTTTGCTCATAGCCTCCACACTCTTGGGTTTTTTAAATCAGTTTCTGCTAAGTGAATCAGGCCCAAGATAAAAGTATGTCCATATCTAAGGAAAGTTTATGGGTGTGCATAGGAGCGTGCACATGTAGGCAAGGATTAAAGTGTGAAGGATGAGAAAAAGCCAAAATTGAAGTGTTTTGAATTACCAATCTCTGCTGAAAGAGCTCTCAGCAACCTGCCCTAATAGGTATTTCTAGATTAAATCTTTTGCATCTGTTGCATTGCAGGTAATCTTTCAGAAAAAAAAAAAAAAGTGGTCTTTTATTCATCATGGTAATTATTTCATACTATTTTCAATGGCAACTTTCTTAAGGGCAGGAAAATCAGCTGTCTGCTTTGGTCAGTTTGACCTCCTAGCTATTTCTTGAGAGTTTTTGTGGTTTTATTAGCATACATGAAAAGAGCTCATGGCTTGCCTCTTGCCAGGCCTGAGTGGAAAACACAGTGCAGAAAGTTTTGACATGAGTACAAACAAGTCTGCTTTGTCAAAACCACGCAGAGATTTAGTGCTTTGAACTCCAATAAATCAAGACATGAAGTATTTATTTTCAAAATTCAAATGTATTCTTTATGAAATATTACTGAAACTGTAGTTCAGGTGCCTGCTGCTGCCTAGTTCTCACTTTACCCTGAGTTTCCCACAGGAATTACTGATTTCATGTCATGATTTCATGTCATGATTTTATGCATCATGTTCTCCAACTTGGTAAAAGCTGGTCATGCCTCATGCCAGTTGCATCATCTAGTGGAAAATGGGAACTGGGTCCATGTAAGCCCAGCCTAAAGAACTAATGTAGAGTATGGGCTCCTGCACTACTGTGCCTCATCTCACCACATCGATGTTTTGGAGGTAAAACAGTCTATTTTCATTTAAAATCTTCAGAATACCTGCACTTCTGGTTCTCCTCCTATTCAGAAGGCACAATGTACAAGATGGTACTCTGAATTTTTGAAACAAAATTTTTCATGGAAATACTGTCAAGAATAGCCCTACTTTTTATTTTCTTGAAGTTTTATATTTACTAACACCACAAATGGTCATAACAGCCACTGTTGCAGCAGAAAAAGCCAAGGAAAAAGAAGAGCTTCCAACTAGACACAAATTCCACAGTAGCCAAACATTACATTTTCAAGCCATCACTAAACATTATGGGTGAACTTGGGAAGATGGTTTGGCACAATAAGGGACAGGCTACCACAGCCTGTTCCGCACTGAGAGGTTAAAGACAAAGCCTTGGCCTCCACTGCTGTCAGCTTAGTGCTCATAAAATAGCTTAAAAGCACTTTACATCTTTCTCTAAAGCAGCGTGTAAAAAAAAGTGTGAAATGTGGCAGAGACGAGATATTGGCTCCTTTGAATAACAACTCTCTTCCTTCCAAAATTTCAATCTTGTTCCCTTTACTCCTCCAATTCATTCTCTCAGCCTTTGCATCATTGAAGTTTCCTCTCTGACTCCTAGAAACAGTCATTGACACGAATGATGATCGGGAAGGAAAAGTGTGGTAACTTAGCTTTGTCTGCTTGAAGTTGTTGCTTCAGCTACAGCAGCTTTAAGTTGTCTCTTTCACTGAGATTGTGATGGAGAAAGGAGTAACTGCAGAACAGCTCAGACTTTGCCATGGAGACAATGATGGGGAGAGTATATCTGATAAAACTCATTCAAAACCAAGTCACAAATTTTTTTCCCCTGTAGAAAAGCAATTGATTACTGTGAAAGGTAGAGCTAATTTTGTGCTGGAATAATCTGGAACAACATACTGTAATCTGCTCTGTGTCAGCCGAGTTAAAGCTTCTCTCCATCAGGAGCATATATTAGAAATTCAGTATATTTTTCAATACAAAGTGGTCTCTGGTGAAAGCCATCTTCCAGCTAAAGCACTGAGTCCTTTAGGGAAGAAGCTCTATTTTAGGGAAAATATCTTTTGGAAGTGTTCTTGTGAGCTGATGTGTGTCCTGTTTTCCTTGATGCAAAGAAGAAGAGAAATAGGGAGAGAAATGTGAGAAAGAGATCACTACCAGGTCTATTTGGACCTTAGCACTGTGTTATTGAGAGCCCCATCACCTGGTATCATGGGCTCCCTGCTAAATAACCCCCTTCATAAGCTTCTCAAGACACATCTTCTAACATTCATTTTTCCTACCCTCTCTAGTCTGCTTCCAGTCTCCTTGCTCCTGGTTTCTGATCTACGTCAACTTTCTATGCATTACTTTTCTGTTAAGATAGTTTCCAGAGAACCCTTAGGGAAGAAGAAACCAGTTACTGAATTTGTCTTTATGTTAGATTGCTAGCAGTACATAAACAAAAGATAGACATATTGGACAACCTTCTCCTAAGCAGTATGATGACCATTTGGCTTGGATACCCGAGCAAGAAATAAAATACAGTGGCTTCTTCACTTGTTTCTTTTCACTTTCATGTTAGATTTTATGAAGGTGGGGCCTTCTAAACAGGTGCTCAGGAAGAATGAAATTTTGGCATATTAGGAACTTGAAGAATCACCAGGTAAAAACATGGGAATAAATCTTGATTCCATAAAATGACTTCATTGGTTTGTCCTTTCCTCTACCATTACATTGCTGTATTATTTCTCTTTAATATACTGTGCTTACAAATATTGCTTTTTCCTTATTACTTTGTAATTTTTTTTGACTCATCCACAATTCAAGATTTATTGCAAGGACAGGACTTCACTCTTGCTGTTCCTCATTATTTATAAGAGAATTGCAAGTAGCAGATATCTCAATGTTTTCTGTATCCTCTCCAAGCTTATTGCTCTCTTCTGATAGAGCTGACTTTCAATGCTGAGCAAGCTTCTCAGTACTGCTTTAAAATCAGAGCTCTCCCTTTTCAGGGTGGCAGTCCTTGGCACTTCTGGGTGAAACACCTCTAAAATGACACTTGCTGCTGCTGCGCAAATCCTTATGTTGCTCTACAACATCATTGCATACCTGAAAGATTCATTCATGGAGCATTCAGGTTGCTCCTTACTTTGTGAGTGACCATTTGCAAACACATTGTAAGAGCTGGTGATGTTGCAACTTTTTATACCTTGTCATTGTACTACTTAAAGAAGATGACTTGCAAACCAGACCAAAACACTGCTGTAAGCCATATCACAGTGTTTCAACAAGAACTTCAGAATCCACCCTGCTGTTCTGGCACCCCACACAAAACAATGCTGTTGTTTGATGTACTGAATTAGAAATTAGACAGAGGATTAGCTTTGCAGGAGAAAAGGCTTTATGCTCTTAACAGTTGTTTCCAACATCAGCAATGAACTGCAATGCTCTGTGTGTGTCTCAGCTTTCTAGTGATATTTCAGAATCGCAATTTAACTAATCTGAAAAAGAATAGAGTTTTTTTTAATTTGTTTTCCAAAGTGATTCTTCTACTGCTATTTTAATAGATAGGCTTATAATGATAGCATCATTTTCTCTTACTGCAATGTAAAGAGGAGGCAATACATTAAAGTGATAAAGTTCACAGTACCACTTGAACTAATGAGTACCTCTGTGGTCAGAAAGAAGCAGAGGGAAAGAGGGGCCGATTTCCCTAAGAGGCCCTTTGTTGCAGTTCAGTAGCCCAGCTGTCACTCACTGCTTGGAACATTCTAATGCAGAGAGATGACTCCAGAAAGGGCTGTGGGCAAAAGTGAAATCCAGCCACACAGGCTGAGTGAACTCATGCTGTGTGGGATTTGCCAAGCTGAGGAGTCACAACCCAGGAAGGCAGGGTCCCTGCAGAAGCTGCTTTTTAAGAAGCAGAAGTGCAGCACTCTGCCCTGAGGCAGCGACATTGCTCTACAGCACTTGTATTTTCTTCTAGCCAAGCCCTGAAATTCATTCTGGAGGAATTGTATCAAGGGTACCATTCAAGGATACCACGGAAAAGCCACCTGCAGTGTGTGCCTACAGTACCCTGACAGCACAGGCAGAGACGCCGAGTACCACTATAACTGACACATAGCAGACAAAGATCTGCACAAAGAAGTGCCAGGAGTTGGACTTCTAAGTCTTTATTAAGCTCCCAAAATAAATGTCTGCAGTTTTTCAAAAGAGTTCAGCACTGGGGAGATCACATTCAGAGTCTCATTCTTAAGTGTGGTTGCCATTAAGCTGGATATGCAGCTCCCATACTGGGAAGCCCAGATTAGCATAACCACATGCAAATTTTCACACGGCATAGAAAAGAACCAATTTCAGACTCTAAAGTTAGGTTTTTAATAGCTTTTTTTTCATCCTCATATTAAAAATCAAGTTGTCCCAGGGAGCAGAAGGGCTAACAAAGCCTGGATTTTCACTGATTTGGGTCTTGTGACTCAATTTATGGTAATTTTTGGAAGATGAAACCTCCAGCTGAAGCCTTTGTTGCCCTGGAGGGCATGGATAAGGGTGTACTTCTTTGCACAGGGCTCACATGGCAGGTTTGCTCATAGGCAACACTGAGAAGGTCTTTCTGAGCATGTATTTTTGTGAAGCTTGAACGATCAAAATATAGCTGAGACCTCTTTTTCAAAGTAAGATGCATTTAGAGAAAATGGCTCTGAATTTTTTTTGTATAAATGGACTGACAATGTGATCAGAGACATTTCTTTTATTTAAGAAAGCAGGCCAAAGATTGATGCAAATTTCTTTGCAAGTTAATATTGGATAAATAGGAATAGCAACTGTCGAGTACTAATGATTGTAATATCCATCATATACTCCATTGTAATATACTCCATTTAGATTGTCTATAGAAATGTCTCTCTTAAGCAAAAGGACAAATACTTTCTCCTGTACTCCAATCACCAGCCTACATACATTTTTCTCAGTGACCATATACTGGAAGGCTCCTTGTGCAAATTGTGCGGTTAAGAGAGATCACAAATACTGGAATTCTTTATCCAGAAGCATTAAGTTGCATAGAAATTAAAATGTTCTCTTTTCCCTATGTGTTTTCCAACAGAATCGGGGGTTACACATACAATTTGTCAGGTTCTGTGACCAGCACTGACTGCCTGCTCCCAGCACCTTGGACAACTTGCAACTGTTTCTTTTGCTGCAGTGCTCTGACCCATGTTACTGTGACAATTCTTTCACTGACTGTCCAGCTTGTTTTTGCAAATTCTGCTTGGATAATTAAAAACACAGTCCAGAAATCATGTTAATAGCCTTTCTGAACAGCCACACTTAAAAGCTGCTTCCCCTGTTGACAAATAGCAAACAGGAGTCCGGAGTTGAATTAAGCTTCTGGCACCCACACTGTAATTCTGAAAAGCCATTTTTCATAACACCCAGCATGTTCAAAGAACCTTCAATTACAATATATAGTGCAATAAATAATGGCTTATGTCTACTTATACAAATAAAGAACATAAAGTGAAAACTCCTGAAGTGTTCCATGTTTACTAATGGAAGCAAATACAGCTGCCTGTTCTGTTCTCTCTTTCCTCACCTCCCTCCCCAATGGCTGCTTGCACCTTGTCAGAAACTTCAGCTTTCTGTCTCTGGAGCTAGCACTGTCTCTGTGCTGCCCATTCAAACAGGACCTAGAATCACGAGGTATTTATCAGGGCTTCCAGCTGCTGCCACAATACAAGTAATTTTATCAGTCTAATGTTTTATTTATTTGCACTTAACGTTCCTATTTAAAGGGGAGAGAATGTGGGAATATTAATGGAAAAGTTGGGGGCAGGAAGCTGAAACGAGTTATTAAAAGTTTCACCACTTGAGCTTTTAAGCTTCTCCATCTGAAGCTGCTCCGTTTGATGCGAATGCATGCATATCTCTCATGCAAATTGTCCCAGAGGCAGCTATTTTGGGCAGAGCATATATTCATTGTGATGTCACAAAAGGTCGATTAGGTCTGCTGAAATTCCTGGTTGATGCTGATTGACTGTGAGCAACATTCAAGTCTTTCAGACTTCCTTATCTAGCCCATTCTCTGCAGGCTGAACATGGATGTGCGCCTTATGCAATCTCACAACAGACACCCCGAGCTGCAGATTTAGGAGCTTTTTAATTATCTGTGTGCAAGGAGGGAAGGAAATGTGATGATTTTCTTTTCTCACTGAGGGTAGTTCTTTTCAGCCTGCTGCAGGAAGTGACACAAAACCCAGTGAGATGAGTAAGTGGGGCTCTTCTCCCTGAGCACAGAAAATGGAACAGATTTTCCTCAAATGTTCTCACAAAAATACAACCGTTGGCTAACAATGAAATGGAAAAGCATCATCACCTGAAAATCCAGCATGTCATGGAGAGGGCTAACCAAGTGAAAAGAGAGGGGTGGAATAGAAACTCCTTCGATTCCTGAAATCTGCTATTTGACTTCACACGGACCCTGTAATTTCTACCCAGCATTGCCAGTTACTCCGGAGCTGTGTTCCCTTACTTTGCTAATCTACTTTGCAAAACTACCGATTTTCCCTTCATCTTGCAGAAAAGAAGAAACTTAAATTTTGCAAAGTTTTGCAAAGAAAAGTGATGGTCTGCTTGAAAACTGGAGATTTTGGAAAATTGGTTTCTGGAAGAAAATATGAGCTGTTGCAGCCCAAGGTGTAGACACACATGCATATACATATATAGAGAGGTGAAGGGAAAGAAACACAAGTTTCTACTCTTCACTTTCTCTGTAGAATTCTCCAGGTTAAATTATCAGGCTTGACAGGCTTGCTGGGTCTTGTCACAGAATGATTTGGGTTGATATTTGCTTCTGTGCAGATGCTTGAAGATGCAGATGAAAAGGCTTCCAGCAACAAACATAGTAAAAGTGGATGGAAGGACCTCAAATCGTTTCTCCTGGCCTTCCCACACACTTCTTTTGTGTGAAGAATGTGGTCATCTGGGGCTGTGTAATTTCTAATATCTCAAACAATGCGTGGAATGATAAGCACCTATTGGTTCTAGTGATTGGCAAGTTTTGGCAGGCATTTAAGAGATTTTTAAACAACCCTTAATCCCTCGCAGCTGTAACTGAATGCAGACCAAAAGAATTGGCATTCCCTCTGCATCCTTTGACTTTAAATATAATCACTTGGTGGCAGTGATCGTGTACATTGTCTTTAACAGTGGAGGAAATTAGCTTTAATTTCACAAAGTGATTGCATCTTGGCTTTCAGAGATGCCTACTGCAAGCCTATTCAACACATGCCCCAGTCCCTGGACACAGAGCAGCACTATAAGCAGCAGAACCATTCCATGAGCTGCATCTCTAACTATCCCCTTGAATAGCTAAAAGGTAGCTGATAGCTTTGGCCTGATGGCTCAGGTGACATGGTATTTCTAACAGTGCTTGTTCTCACTTTGTCAAGCATTACCCGTGTGTGTGAAACCAGACTCTGATCTGGGACTTGGTAGTGGAGCGTGCCCTGGAAATGGGAGGAATAGCAGATTTCACCTGAAGTCTGCCATGTGCCCCCAGTGCTTTATCCCTACTGTCACTACAGCCCTTTCCTTTTTCCTCCTGTTTATAAAACTTCCCTGCTTTGGGCTTTTTGAATAAGCATGCATATATTGGCTTTCTTGAGTCAGGGGGCAAACAGGATTACCGGAAGACCATAGAGACACAGGGACCTTTAGCAGTTACAGTAAGAAGACAGTAAATATGATCATTACATAATCAGTTCATTTTCATTTATTTGTAACACCTCAGGGCAATAACTGGTTTGATGGGGCTATTTTAAAATCATTACCCTACTATATGCTATATTACATCCATACAATTTTTCACTAAAGATTAAACAGCCCACTTGATGGAAAATATCTTTTTATTAAAGTTGCATTTAAAAAAAAAAGGGGTACTGAGCTTTTGAGGAATTAAGTATTCACATTCATATGGAAGAATTGCAATAGAAAGAAGCATCTTTTCTTCCAGGCACTGAAAATACAACTACGATTTAGAGAATATCCTCTCTACTGTAAAAGAAACAAGCTCTTTCTCTCCCATGTGATTTCTTCTCACATACACTGTACTCTTAACCAGACACAAGGGAGACACAAAAATGACTTAGCCAAGTGAGCTTTTCCCTATTAAATTTTACAATTGAATCTGCAAAACAACTGAGTGCAAACATTTGTCGACTACTTAAAAGAAACAAGTGGGCAAATAAATCATATTAAATCACTTTGCATATTCACCATACCAAAATGGGTAGTACAAGGTGCAGTTGATAGCAAAACAACTTGAACTGACTGTGCAAGGAGCTGTCCCTGTGGGATTGTAATGGGTTAGATTTAGTGAACAAGCTGAAACACCAGCTCACTGCCATGATTAAGTTCACTAATTTGTTCCTGTGAGATATAAATATATAAATTAGGAGAAAAATGACAAAACAGGCCTAAAAACTTCGAAAAAGTATAAAGATAGTTTATTGTTACTAGATAGGGTTAACGGGAAAAAAAACTACACCAAGAAAATAAAAAGGGAAAAAAAACCCCCACATTCCTTCTTTTGCCAACTTCCCACCACTCCCCCTGGGCTCTCTAGAGCACACAGACCTCCTCACAGGAGGAGGAGAGAGGACAAAGAAATTAACAAAGATGGAATTTCTGGTCAGTATTAGAGTTCTTAAAAAGTCTTTCCAAACTCCAGGAAAAGAAAGAGGTCGTCTTTGCTTCTGTGTGGGTCCAGAACTGTCACCGCAATAGTCTATC
>VZRO01007456.1:0-23061 GCA_013397915.1 Daphoenositta chrysoptera | reverse complement strand
GTGAGCGGAACTGCACCCAAGGGAAAGGGCCTGACAGCCGAGAGAGAGACCGGCACCGGGTTCTGGTTCTGTTTGGGGTTATTGCCATAGTCATTATTGGTTGTTTGCCTTGTTTTACATATATATGTATGTATATATTAATAAAGAGCTGTTATTCCTATTCCTCATTTTTGCTTGAAAGCCTTTAATTTCGAAATTATAATAATTCGGAGGGAAGGGGGTTGCATTCTCCATTCCAAGGGAGGCTTTTGCCTTCCTTAATAGACACCTGTCTTTCAAACCAAGACAGTCCTGAAAAGTTTTTCTTTGCATCTAGCCTACACTAAGAGATTTGTTGTTTTATATTAACCTACATTGCCCATATCAATCCAAAACGTTTCTACCCTCTGGTCTTATGTTTAGAAGCATCACTGAAATTGAAACAACTGCTTAGGTGAAGACCTAGTTTTTGGTCGTGGCATTTCAGAGGCCCCAGGCAGAACTGTGCTCTTCTGCACAAAAATTAATAGCCAAGAGAGGCAGAGAATCACAATTCTGATCCTAGGCCTTGCTTGAATGCAGAATAGGGGAAGTAAGTTAAAGACAGATCCTTGAAAATATTTTATTGTCACTGGCTTTGCTGGGACTAAAGTGGACACGATACATAGCACAAGAATATTTTAACAGATGTTGGATCAAATCTCTCAAGATACTCTCTCACCACTAAATTTTTATTCTTCATAGTTAGTCCTAAAAGTGATTAATTCTGAAGGCAAAGTGGGGCTTATTTGTGAAGCAAGAAAATGGCTTCATCTGACACCTCGTTATGCAAACTCAATTGCACAGGAAGCACTTCAATATTGCAGTGAGGGGACATAATTCCTGCTGGGTGCTGATAATTTACAGCTTTGAAATTCATTTTGGCATGTTTGCCCTTGGGACCACCCATGCACTTGCATTTAGCTTAGTGCCCTTAGTACATACCTGGACTGGGACCAAAATTCTTACCATATGTAGACTGTGAGTTGGTTCATCTTTAAAACTCAATTAAAATGTTGAATTGTGTAACCTTCATTGTGTGCCTCCAGATGAAAATGACTCAGTGTTACCCCAGTAGATGAATCTCCTTGGAAAGTTCATGCATAAACTGTATTTAAGGAAAATAGCTTCTAACTATGCAAAGATATTAACAACCATCCCAGCTGATTGTAATGAGGATAATTTGCATTATTCCCAAACAAAACGCTTCACTAGAAGAGAGTTATGGCTGTTACGCATTTTGCTACAGTCCAGCTAATGATCAGAAAACCATTATCTTGCTTTCTTTACAGAAGTCCCACTGCTCAAAAAAGTCAGAATGTCTGAAGATGAATGGTTTGCAGTCTGCCACCATATACCCCATCGCTACATAACCCTCCATGATTTACCATCACAGTTTCTTAATTTATTTTTCTTTTATCAGCTTTCTTCTTCTCTTTGTTTAGTTCTGATAGAAGTATATTCTTGGATTTAGATTGCAGGTTTTTCTCAAACATGCTGTAAAGGACTCTGAATGGACTATAATCAGAGGATTGTTTTGGTTATGTCAGAGAATGGTAAAATCTTGTACCAGTATTATGTGGTGAAGCAGCACAATAATTTATCTATTAGACTCAGAGTGATCAATCCATTTGAATTATGAAACGCACAGATGTTACAATCTAGGGAGAGTTCATGTATGGAAGTTTGTGTTTAACATCATGGTTTATAAGGCTATATGGGATGTATGTACACACTGCCTAATAAATAATCTCTGAGTGCCATGAGCTGAAGTTTCAAAGCAGCCTCAGAGAGTAATGCATCTAACTCCCTTATGTCTTTGAAACCCCAGACACAATATTCTAGAAATAGGAAAGGGACTTGAATAGTAATTACAAGCATATTTTGAAACACAGAGAGGGAAAAAAAAAAATGGATTCAGGGTATTGTAAATTGAAGAAGGAGAGAATGATTAACTATGTCTTTTGGAGCTAAAGGACCAATATACTTTTGCAGCCTTGAAAGTTTATATGAATTATCTAGCAATCATACCGTGTGCATGTAGCAGTGTTTTCTTGGCAGAAAGCTCTGACTCCTTTCAGGGTTTTATAGTTTATTTTCTTTATGAAAATTAAAACTGGATAGAGGGCAGAGGGAAAGAAATGCAGCTGCTGGGTATGTGGGTTCCTTCTTGTTGTTTTGCATGCACTGAACATTTTTCATTAGGCTGTATCCATATTAGGAGCTGTGATGAGGGATAATGAGAGACATGGTGAATAAACAAAAGAAGGTAGTTTCTCTGCTAATGTTAATTGGCATCATTAATGAAAATCAGCACAGAACTGGTAGTTTTCACTGCCTGAGAATCTCATCCAGAGTGCTTAAATATCCTCTAGCAAAGTAAACCAAATTAGTGCAAGGTTTGTGTCTGTTATGATCAGGTAGCAGTTGGCTGAAAATTGCAAGCTTTATTGTAAACATTTATAATTAACTTAACTGCAATTAACCAGGAGTGTATCTGTACAGGTATGAAGAGAAGTACCTGACCCTGGTTTCATGTTAAGCTATGTATTCCTTTATATCTGGCCATTTAAGTGTCAGCTACTTCAGAGCTTATTTTACTGTCTACACATTTTGCAGTAGATATATGCTATGACAGTCCTAAACACAGGTATGTGGAACTTCTTTGTACACTGTCAGTAGTAATCACATCCAGAAGGTAATTTCTATGTCTGAGGTAGAATTCCTGGGCTACACTCTAATTGCAGAGCCCATAACACCGAAAAACTTGGTCCTTTTATCAACATAATTTCAAAAACACAGGGAGGCTACTTGAGCTTTCATTGATGATAACAAAGAAATTAATACCAGAATCAATTATTTGGATTTGTGTATTGTGCTCAGCTGCAATTTCCAGGGGAATATAACTTCTGATTGAAGTGTTGCCTGTGTTTGGGGAATCAATCCATAATAGATTTTGCATGGATTCTCTACTCTCCAGGAAAAGGTTGACTTGTCTTGCAGTTTTTCTCACATTTATGGCTCTCAAAGTCTCTTCTTCCTAGGCAGCTATTTGCATTAAAAATTCAGAACTTAATTATCTCCTATGTCTCTTTCCTTTTTATTATATTGGATTGAAATGAGGCAGCAGGTTCAACAGTCATTGAGGGAAGGGATTCAAAGTCATACAGACAGACTGACTATGTGCATTCTGCATACATACGAAAAAAGAGTAAAATAAAGAAGTTCCCAATCTGGCAGCTGAAACTACAATTGTTCTGTGACCCTTCAACATTCTTTCCACTCATCTTCCCTCCTCATAAGTTTGCTGGCTCCTCTCCTCTAATTCTTTGTTTCACAGTTGCAACTCTTTCTCCGTGCTCCTACTCCTACTTTTCTCTTGGGAATGTCTTTCTTATCCTTCCCTCCCTGAAGGTTTGTATCTCAGCACAGTTGCTTCTGCTGTGGGGTTACAGTCTAGAAAACAAAGCAACAGGAATTTTGCTTTGAAATGAGAAGCTTGCCTAAACACATCCAGTGCATTCAGCAGGAACACTTTTCCCTCCCCCCTTCCCTATATACATTTGGTTCTCTTAATTGTTCATCTCTATTCAAAGCAATTTCCTCGGCACACACATTTTCATTAAATGTAATGAAGGAAGGACAATTTAGCATCCTACCTGTGACAACTCACTGATTCAGATAGTGATGACCTATTGTGAATACTTGGGCTTCAGTCAAGATTTTGACTAGTGAGAAGAAGTAACCTCTGCATAATTAAGATTGTAACGAGAATTTATTTATTCTGAGCCAGTTTAATTTAAAAGTCCATTAATTAGATAATATATGAAGGCACCTCCAAAGCACTCACTGGCAGAATTCCTGAGAATTTACAGTTTGTCTCACTCTGTGTTCTGAAAAGTTTGTCACATGTATAGTCTCCAGAAGGGGCATAATTTATTTGTGGGTACGCTGCAAGAAAAGCAGAGAAACAGCTTGTGAAATAGGGAGTTTGAAATTTTTGGTGTCAATTTTATCTGGAACAATTTGAAATAATTCTCGCTATACTGTCACGCAAAAGCTCATGAATGGTTTGGCCTAGAAATTTCAAATGTGATTTATTCAAAAGGTCTTCATCCCTCCCACTCTGCATAAAAACAGGAGAGGGTTGGTGAACTTGGAAGCTATCCCCTGGAAATCTGGAAACAGCAGAGCTGCCTATTGGGATCTGAAATAGCTTACTGAATTTGTCACTGATACTATGGGCTTCTGTGGTCACAAAATATGATAATAGACAGCAACAGTCTGTATTGCTGTTGGAGAAGGAGCTTGGTTTCCTTGCAGCCAACTCTTCTTGTAGTCACAAACCAGCACCAAGTCTGTATTAGCCCCTTACACAGGGACTATTATTTATCACCATGGCACACAAACTGCACCATTGTATGGAGCTTCTGATTCTGTGACCCCTCTGTTAACCCCACCATGCTCTGAGACACACAATCATTTTCTCATTGGTTCTTGTTGGTCTCCCAGTCTCATATCATCAGGGGAGCACTTGAGACATTAAGGAATGAAGAAAAGTTTTTCATTATGATGCATCTTCTACCGTCACCATGTTGATGCCATCCGTCTTGAAAAGCTCACAGAACAAAGCAAACACTATAGCAATGATTATAAGCAACTGTGGCTTTAGCAAGAAGGAATACACAAAAAAATTGAAAAAGTAGCTGTCAGATAGTTACAGAGCTTTATGCTGTAGGCTGCATATGTGAGTTTCATGAGATGTTTATTAAAAACAAATTCATTACAACATGAAACTTCATTCACTTACTTTTGTGAACCTACATTGAAAATTTCAAGAGCAAATGTTATACAAAAAAGCTTTTTAAAAATACCTGTGGTTGAGGACAGTGTTAAAGCAAACTTTACTCCCTTCCCATATAAAAAAACCCAGTAGAAGAATGTGATACCCATAAAGCTAGGTCTCCACAGATGTAAATACAAGCTTGTTACATGTATCCCAGCTCATTAACATTTCAAATTGTCCTTTTATCCATTTAAATATTAATAGATACCTGTGTATGAGGTGGATGATTCATCTCAATGGCTGAAACCACTGCTCAGAACTTGTATCACAAAATGTTTGAGTTTTTTCAGCAGAAATATGGGACCTTAAATTATAGGAATACCCACATCTGCTTCTGGGAGTATGCCGGGGTATGTATGAAATACCTTTAAACCTATCTTCTCTTGCATTTTGGTTGAGTAGCCTGCTGTGATATTTCATGCTGTAGTTGGTTTCCTTTCATCATCATCTAATTCACAAAAAAGTTTTCTCCCACAATTCCACAACCACAGACACTGGGTAAATGGATGCTAAAATGTGTGGTCCAAGCAGTGAACTTCCTAAATAGAAGCTGGACATATCAGGGATTTAAACCAACTCTCAGATGACTTGGAAAAAATAGCATTAGTCATCACATTGTTTGGTTTTTTGCCAAAGTACTTTGGTCCTTGACTTTTTCCTCCCCTAAAGAAAAACATGGACTTTTCCCCCTTCGAACTTTTACAAGAAATTCTTGACTCGTCCAGAATATAAACAAGCCTCATGAACTTCAGTTAAATGATGAAAACATGAGAGGCAGAAAGTTTTCCAGTGTCTTTCATTTAATGTGAGTTTTGAATAGAAGACAAAACATCAGCAACCTTCACAGAATCACAGAATAATCTGAGCTGGAAGGGTCCCACAAGGATCACAGAGTCCAGCTCCTGGCCCTGCCTAGGACAGCCCCAAGAATCACACCATGTGTCTGAGAGCATTGTCCAAATGCTTCTTGAACTCTCTCAGGCTTGGTGCTGTGACCAATTCCTTGGGGAGCTGTTACAGTGCCCAACCACCCTCTGGGTGAAGAACATTTCCTGATATCCAACCTAAACCTCCCTGACACAACTTCAGGCAATTGTCTCAGGTTCTGTCCCTCGTCAGGAGAGTGAAGAGATCAATGTCAGCCCCTCCTCTTCCCCTCATGAGGAAATTGTAACTGCAATAAAGTCTCCCCTCCGTCTCCTCTTCTCCAGGCTGAACAGACCAAGTGACCTCAGCCACTCCTCAGATGGCTTCTCCTCAAGGCCCTTCCCCTTCTTTGTGGCACTCCTTTGTATGCTCTCTAACAGTTTAATAACTTTCTTGTGGTGCCCAAAACTGCCCCCAGCACTCGAGGTGAGGCTGCCCCAGTGCAGAGCAGAGCAGGACAATCCCCTCCCTTGCCCAGCTGGTGCTACTGTGCCTGATGCCCCCCAGAACATGCTTGGCCCTCCTGGCTGCCAGGGCACTGCTGACTCATATTCAATTTGACATTGATCAGGACCCCCAGGTCCCTTTCCATGGCACTGCTTACCAGCATCTCATTCCCCAGTCTGTCCATACATCCAGGGTGGTCCCATTCCAGTGCAGAAACTGCTGCTTCCCCTTTTTGAACTTCATACAGTTGGTGATTCCCCAGCCCTTTGATTTATCAAGGTGTCTCTGCAGGGCCTCCCAGCCTTCGAGGGAGTCAACAGCTCCTCACAGTTTTGTATCGTCTGTGAACTTGCTTAGTATCCCTTCAAGTCCTGCATCTAAGTAATTTATGAAGATGTTGAAGAGCACAGGGCCAAGAACGGAGCAATATGGAACCCCAGTAGTGACAGGTCTCCAGTCTGATGTCACCGCTATAACCTTTTGTTCCTGATTTTTGCACCTTACTCAATTTTACAGCAACCTGTAGCTGTTGAAAACTGTCCTTAAATAAACCAAATTTCAGTTATATTTTTCTAGTGTTCAGTGAAAAAAGGGAGGTAGTTGTGCTTTTCTGTCCCACTTAATGGTTCCATGAATCTGCTGTTGTGCAGGTATATTTTGAAAGCCTTGAATTAAACACTGATTGTTAAGTGAAAAGACAATCAATACTGTGTAGAAATCATCAGTAAGTGCTATTTGGAGCAGTTAATCACTCATTTTGCATTGATGTTATATATTTTTATCCCACTTAGTGTCAACTGATACAAACCAGTACCCATGGTACTGAATTAGTGAGAAATAACCTGGTAGTGAATTAGTACAAATTTGCTTTACAAGGCAAGTGATTATTTCCGTTACACGTTAAGCTTAAAAAAAGTGTTATTAATACTAGATAAAATCTCACTATGTATGTTTCAGGAAACACTTGAATGCTCAGGAGTGTATTTTCGTTTCTGGAGACTGACATGTCAGATTCTTCTGCCCTAGGCAGTAACTTGCAATTTTCCCATAACAGATTTCTTCTGGGTTTGCACTGAAATAGCTGCTTACTATGTCTTTTAAATCTACCTTCCATTTCTTGAAAACTTGAAAGTAAGAATTAAATTATTTCTTTTTACTCTGCAGAGATGTCAGGGAGGAGGCTTAACATTCATTTATTTCTACAAAGTAGTGATGGTGAATATTACATGTAAGTATGTATTTGTGCAGCTGCTCTCAATCTGTAGTCTGTGATGACTGGCCTATTTTTAGGTGTATAAGCAATTCTTACATCCCCTGTACCAGAGACATTAACTATATTTGTTAGGGATCAGAGATCCTTAGCTTGAAAACCACAGTGTCCAAGGAAACAAATGTGTAGAAGTTACCATCTGTAGGCCTAAACAGCTTCATATAAACTCGAGGATGCAACCAGAAATCAGGGTGAAATCTCATGCATCCTCCCTTTTCTTCTGCTACCCACTAGTTTGCCTCATTCTCTGCTTTCATTCAAGGAGGCCAATAAAGCCAAAAAACTTATGTCCTCTCCTCTCTTCCAAAGGACCATGCCCTTATCTTTCCTAATTCCCCTCACAAATGTCATCTTCTGCTATGGGATATATTTGAACAGAGAGCTCAGATTTTCTCCTTTCTCTCGATTTTGTACTATCCACCACCAGGCAGAAATAATACCTCCACTATGTCTGTAAACAGGCAGCATATGATTAAAGCTATCACAACCAATAAACATGAAATAGCAATGCTCATCAGACATGGTGAAAAGAGACCATCTTCATGCTTTTAGTGACCAGTTTAGTCCTTGCCAGTGGCTCGTTTTCCTTTTGTTCCTTCTTGAAGTCTTAGGCTTGACCTTGGGTTTTAAGGGGCAGCTGATGTCAGTACCAAAATTAGTTTTTTGCTTGTTTTGTAATTCCCACAGGCAAAAGATATATGATGTATTTCTTACAAAAGGCCTGAACCCAAGTGTGTCCTCAGCACCTTGCTGTGCTGGGTAGTCTTGTCTGACTGGCTCTTTTGCTTCCACCTTCCCACGGAGCAGGCAGGGAGGTCAATGTTTCCATTTTTCTTCACTGAGAAATGCTTTCAGGCCCCTGGTGTCCTCAGAGGAAGAGTCGGAGACCCTGAAACAGGTTTTCATGAGAACACAAAGCCACCTAGACACCTGGTTCCCAGTGAGGGCCACAGCTGGTCTCTGTAAAGAGTGTTTGGATATGTTGTATGTGTACCTATGATTTCTGAGACTTCTTGTGTTCTTCATGTTTCTCTTCTCATGGAACTGAGTTGGTTTTACTGATGCATGAAGACAGATAGTGACATACTACTCTTTTTTTACATAAACACACATACATGGGAAAAGACAGAGCAAAGAGAAATAGATAAACAAATTCACAAAAATGGTAATCATTAATATTGCAGATGTAGATATGGGAAAAATATATGGCAGGCAGATCTCTACAGAAACAGATGGATAGCCCACAGCAATAAGCAATAGCTGTCTCGGAAGGATAGGCAAATGCAGTGGTATATGACTTGTGACTCTTCAAAAATTAATTTGCCATGAAAGCCCATCATGAATGATGCAAGGGCAATACCACGTAGAAAACTAGGTTTTCTTCTTAACCTGTGGGATGGAAAGTTATCTGACGGGTTACAATAAGCAAATATGAATGCAGATATGCAAAGATATCTTAGCACTTGACAGTTCTAAAAGTTTATTGTCAAACCAAATTAGCAGAAGACTGCCATGTATGAGCAGGCAGAACAGCAGGAAAAATGCTAAAATGCCTGCAGTGAAATCATTGCCTTCCATGGCATTCTTACCATCATCTCCTTCCCCTTGACCTCCATTCACTGGTTCATAAGATATTAAGGTGTCAGCAGTCAAAAGCAACTGCTGGGGAAGGTTGCAACCACCTTATTTACTATTCAGTATCTTTCCTACTTAATTTGCTGGTATCTGTCAGTTTTGATGTGCCTGAGAAAAGGGTAAGAGCCTATTTTGTTTCTCCATAGAACTTAAAGAACACTGTTAAGCACTATTCCCAGACTCTGGTAAGCTGACTGTAGTTGAATTTGTAATACAACACGTGGAATCAAGATAAAGTAACCACAGAAGTCATATGCTTGTGGAGTGCCTATGGGGAAGAGTGATGTAAAGAATTGTGCAGTTACATGTAAGTGCTGGACTTCAGAGACCTCCTTTCTCTCAATTTGAAACCCTTGTTCTCTATTCACCTTATTATATATTAGTTTGGGTAGATGGACACCTATAATGTGCAAGTTTCCCACAACATGAGATGTGAATTCTTTTGTGCACAAGGCAACTGGATCTTCCCTCATGGTGATGTCCCTGATTCAGCCACCAGCTCGTCCCTTGTGGTCCTTCTGCCTCATATACGGCTAGAGTGTCAGAGCTTTGCTAGATTGTCCCATTTAAATGTTTTTAAGTTAAGTATACATTTCTATGTGCACACGTCTCAGCCCTTGTTGGTAATATGCAAAAAACTGAGGTCAAGTCACACTTCCAAACGGGAAATCCCACAGCTCTTCAGACAACATTATCCCTCTCTGTCCTTATTCCACTGCATGCCATCAGGCCAGCTTACGGAGATTCCCCTCCTCTCAGCATTTAGTCTTGCCTGATGTCCTCAGGGAAGCAAGGAATTAAATTGAGTGGATTTTTAAAAGAAAAGCAAGGGAGCCCTCCTGCTAGAGCTGAATAAAGTTGAGACAGCTCTGTCAGCTTCATGTCTTCACTTTGCAGGGAGCTGTCAGTAAGCTCTTTAAAGCTGGGGAACTTCAACAGGGAAAACAGTTGTGTGTGTCACTTGTAATCTACATGCGCAAATTCCTCCAGGTTGAAAGCAAGAAAATTAATTTTTATTTATTTAAATAGATTTTGTAGATTTCATTAAGATTAGGTCAGACTGTGGAGTTATCACATAGGCTTGTTTGCACTTTTTGTTAATCTTCATTTGCAAATGCTGATTAATGCCACAAAACGCTCATGCTGTTTATTGTAAAAGCCTTCTCTCTTCTTCCTGTCAGGAAGGCTCAGGAGTAGGGAGTGGGGAGGGAGGAAGAGAAAGAAGGGGACTTCAAAGCCAGTAGATAGAACCAGAAGGAACATGAAAGTGGATTTATTTGAATCAGGAAAGGAAGGGAGGGCAAGAGAGAGAAACTCTCATGCTGTCTTAACATCCTGAATGAAGCAGTCCCAAGCAGGACCTCCTGACAATGAAACAGTGGTGCAAGAACAGTGCAGATCAGTGGGTCAAAACATGAGGGACATAGAAACCACTGGAAACTGGACAAGTGGCACTTCCCCTCTGCTTTCTAATTCATACAGTTCTTACATCCCTCTGACAGTAATATACAAATCCCCCCTGGTGGCCCATCAGAAGACATCATCTGCCTATTATCTGCAGTTTGCTCTTCTGTCCGCTCCAGAAGGAAATGGTGAATACTGACTGCACTATGTTATTTCGAAATACTTCTGTTGGGTCACTAAATGTTATGCTTTACATAGACTGACATCTACACTGCTGCAATCAGCTAAATTTCAGATTTTAAAAAAAGGTTTTTAATAGATATTACTCTGTAACAGGTACTCATTCATAGTGCTAACTCCTCAGGTAAAACTGGGGCTCCAGGATGAAAAGACAGAGAGATGGAAGGCTCTGTGAAAAGGAGGAAGCAAGGAGGAAGAATGGGAATTCCAACAAAGTGTGAGGGGTATTGAGGGAGGAATACAAGTAGGACCATGGGGAAGCAGTGATGCTGGGAGAGGTCAGTACATGTGTATGCATAGCAAGTGCTCTCACACCACGGCTGGAACACAACCCTTGCCCAGACAAACTAACCTATATTTTTTTTCCTTGTGTTTTTTCTAGCCTCTGCTGCCTGCCATGATGTATCAAAATCCCATATGAATTACAGATGGAGAAATCCTGTCTCTCTCTCTTTTTTTTTTTAATAAGCCTTTCCTTTCACATAGATACTCCTTCACATCTTCATTTAAATGCTGACTGCTCTTCAAACCGTTGCCCAGCAGGATCTGGCAACTAGGTCCGTTTTTTAGCACCTAATTCTTTTACCAAATACTGAACAAATACATAAGGGTATTTAAAGTACAAGAGAGGTGTGGATTTGCATAGTCAGCATTCAGGTTCCCCCTGGCCCCATTCTAGAATAATGGTCCTGGATTGCTCTTCAATGACAGAACCCATTACTGCATGGAGGAAAAATAAAACTGCTTTCCAAAGATCCCAAGGGTGAAGACTGTGGTAAGCATGTGCAACATTTTTTCAAAGCAATTTCACAGCAATTTTTTTTTATTTTATGAGTAATATGCTAGAAGAAATTGTAAGTAACAATAGAAAATTAAATTTGGTGAATGTGCTGAGGCGTAATCCCTAGAGAAACCTTATCTATCTTGAGTATTCAAACACATCAAATTGCTGGGCATGATGGCAATTACTGCACTGCATATATTCAATTTGCTCCTGTATATACAATATTATCTTCCATAAGGAATGGCAAACTGCAGAACATATTTCAGTAAACACTATTCTGAGTAAACAGAAATGGCTTGAGTGTGCACTTCTGTGCATAATAATGTACCAATGAAATATTGCTCTGACAGAGCTGCTGAGTGTCAGAGAGATCACATCCAATGAGAACTTCTTCTGTGTTAGGAGGTTCTTCTTTAGAGGCTGGGAGAGATAGTCTCTAGTAGTTCTGGTGTTTCCTAACCTCGGGTAGGAATGCAGGTGCTCCTTTTGGTCAGGTAAATTAAAGAAAAAAAATGAAGGCAGTTCCATTATTCTTGTAGAGACTATGCTACAAATGCAGAGACAGCCCAATCCACCCATATATACCCATACTGAGGCATGTATACATATGCAGTTGTGTGTATATATATATATACATATATATATATGACTAAAATCCTGTCCCCTTATATTTCAGATTAATGTCTCACCATGCTGAGGGTTGTATAAGCCCCCCCTTTTTTATGTGACTTATTACAGGAGCACACTGTTAGCCATCAGCTAAATACACCCAGCAATCTGGATATGATCTGCTCTATTTGCATTGGAGAAGGTGCAGTAAAGAACCAGCATTCAGGCCTGGAGCAGAACAGAAATATTTTGTATAAATTCTTGTCAGATCATGCTGATTCATCAAAATGAAGCTTTTTGCAGAAAACGGCTAGCTTCTCTGGCATTTTCCTTTGGTGTAAGGCTTCTTTTCAATTAAAATGTTTTATTTAAGAGGTCAAGATGACCTTTCTGGTTTAGAGCAGAAAGTAAATTATAGTTTATAAATGAGAAGCATTAACACTTCTATTTAAAAAGGCAGTATTTTGAAAAGTTCAGGAGAGATCCATTCACTCATCCAACTGAACATGTGGAAAACTGAAATACCGGCATCTGTCTCACTTGAGGTGGGATTCTTTGTAACCACTATTACCAGCTTTCATGATGTTATTAAAATTCTTTTCTTACTCAACTGCTTGTGTCTCTCTAGTCACAGTACTCTTCTGCCTTTGTTTCCTTCCACTGAGCAGACATTCTGCACCGTATGCAGTGACATTTCCAGCACTAATTCAAGAGCATAAACCTTATGAGCATTATGCCCCCTTCTAAAAGGTACCCAAGTATTGAGGAAAGAAAACCCCCTCAGAATGTGCACATACATCTTTGGTTGCATGTTTTTTTCTCTCAGCTTCCTCCCCTTGTGCACCTTATGGATGTTATGATGAAAGTTTTTATACAAAATTCTCCAACAATACAAATGAGTTAAACTTCATTGCAGTCAAGACATCTGCAGTTCTTTATATCAGTAAAGCATTTGTTCTGGCTTATATTTTTTTTTAAAGGTGCCTCTTTCTACTGCTGCTATCCAGGCTTCTGGGAGTGAAACCATTCCCCCTGCTCTTTTTGATGCTGCTTCACTGTGGAGCCCAGAAAGCCAAGGATTTAGTCATGGAAGAGCCACCAGTTTTAATTTTTAGTTGCAGTGCAGAGCAGGGAACAGGGAACACCTGCAAAGTCAGGGAGTGCAATGTGTGAGAGGCTCAGTTCCAGCTGAGGTGGAGTGGGGAGGTGGAGAATGACATTTCCAGCAGAGAAGAGAGTAGCCTTCATCTGAAGAGACAATAACTTCTTGACATACTCTAACTCAATCACTTATTATTATCTGACTCTACCCTTGAGCAATAAGGATAAAAGGCTCTTTCTAAATTGACTTAAAGTTCGCGTAAAAAGGTTGCACCAGTTCAGTTAAATTAATTTAAAACCTGATTATTTAAATCAGTGCCACTTTTGTGTGCAGATAAGATCTAAGTGTTATGCTTTGTGGATGTAGTGAGTTCTAGAGAAGGAACTGAAAAGGCCAATTTTCCTCACAATCACCCTCCCCTGGGACTGATAAAGAAGTTATAAAAGATTGAAATGTGGGTTTCTTGGACACTTTCCTATTCAAGATATTCCAAAGAGATTTTCAGTAATAAGCTGAATGCTGGTGCTGCAGAGAGAGCATAGACAAACACAGAGGCTGTTAATTCAACAGCAATGGCTCCAAAAGAGCTATGAAGGTTAAAGTGTCTATTACTAAAACAGAGACTGCTGGCAATCTGCCTTAGAAGTCTCTTCTCTTGGACACCCCTGTGGATGGCCTTCATCCTGATGAGCTTGAATCGCCACCTGACACCAGATGCTGTTGCAATATTCATGTCACTCTTCAGGCAGCTGTGCAGCAAACTTACACACATGGAATGGGTCCTGAGACATTGTGGGAGGATGCTGTGAAGGTGGCCAAGAATAGAGCCCTCCTGGGGAGAAGCACACAGGGAGACAGAAGCCAAAAGACCAACTAACAGTGCTGGCAGCAAGAGAATACATTATGTTTTTTACCAAATTCAAGCTGCAGTGAAGGAATGTCAAACCTTTTTTTGTGGGCGGCCTTGGTGCCTGGCAGCTAGACAGAGACTGAAGGTTGCTGCTGGGTATATAAACAGTCAGAACCAGCCTGCAGTTGTCACAGACAAACACAAACACCATTGCATCACCTGGAGGCATCCCAATTAAATGGAATTATCATCTTCACCAAGACAGAGTTATCACTATTAAATGTCATTAGGCTTAAATTAGGTTTGCTCCCAGAGATGTCCTGAATAAATAAATTTCCTGGTTAAGTCCAAGTGGCATGTACTTTAATAAACTCTGTTACCACACTCTTGCACTTTTGCTAATTTTATTGTTTCCTTGATTCTAACTTTCTGGTTGTCATAGCATTCAGTCCATGGTTAAACCCTTAAGTTCAAAAGCTCTGCATACACAAGTCCTTTTATTTTTGCAATGTCATTTTCAGATTTTATTAAAGGGAAGAGAGCTTGTTTCAAAAATCAGGTCCTTGGTAACATAGGAAAAATGGTGTATGCAAAGCTAAAGCTAATACGGTTGATTAGGGAATCAACTGAAGTCTTCTGGAGGCTGCAAGCTATTGAAGAGATGAGTGCAGATTGTGTACAATCAATCACAGAAATATGAGGTACTTTTAAGTTTCCTGTTAGAGATCCTGCTTATTCCCTCACAACTAGACTGGGATGAGCTCAGCCTGACTTTTATCTGTATGGATGTTCAGGGATGCCCCAACGCGACTTCTCTGCTGATCCTTTCCTTTCACTTCCTCTACATCTGGTTGCAAATTACTGAATGAGAAACTTGAAAACTTCTGGCATTCAACCACTGAAACTTTATGGATTTAAAGAGTTTCAATTGGTGGTTTAAAAACAATTAAGACAAAAGTCTTGGTTTGAAAGATAGGTGTCTGCCAAGGAAGGTGGGAACCTCCCTTGGAATGGAGAATATGACCCCCTTCCCTCTAAATTATTATAACTTTGAAATTAGGGGCTTTTAGGCAGAGATATGAGAAATAGGAATAACAGTTCTTTACTAGTATATATAACAAGGCAAACAACCAACAATAACTCTGGCAGTGACACCAAACAGAACCAGAATCCAGTGACCGCCTTCTCGGCTGTCAGGCCCTTTCCCTTGGGTGCAGTTCCGCTCACGGCCGGCAGGGGCGCTGGTGGCTCCGGGGCTGCAGGGGCGCTGTGGCGGGAGCTCAGTCACAGCTCCCTCACGCTGTAGAGGCGTGAGAGGGAGCGGAGCTGAGCCGAGCCCCTCGCCACCCGGCCAAAATCTCGTCATATCTTTGCCCTTCCAAAGAGAAAACCCCTCAGGTGATAGAGTAGCCACCCTTCCCCCTCCTCGGCCATTTCTTTTGTGTCTCTTAAGTACTGGTTGTTATTGTCTCTTAGCAACAGATGGGACAAAATTCCATGAGAGAAAGAAACAAAAGGAAAAAGCCGAACCCCCAGCAACAAATATTAAAAAATCAGGTCTTTCTAAAAAAGTTGTTTGTGTCAAGAAACTGGAAAAAAAAACCATTTCTCTAACAGTACAAGAGGAGATGGTTTGGGAATAAGACTCAGGGTGACACAAGAGCTTCATGGGAAGCAGCCAGATTGAGAGAGGGCTTGTTACAGGCCAAGGTAAGTCATCATAATCTTTTCTCTCACTCCTTCTGTACAAGATACACTACTAGCTCCAGAGTACCTCATTGATGAATCCATGAATCTAGTTCTGGTGCCTGATCAGCTCCAGCTTACAGTAACACTCTTCTGCCCCATACACATGTAACATCCCAGTGACAGGACACAGCTTGGAACTGCACAAACCTCTGGGGAGCAAGAAAACATGACTTAAGTCCTGAAGTTCAAAGATAACTGGCAGTCCTGCCACCCTGAATAAGTTACCTGAAACTAAGAAACTGTGCAAGTAGAGCTAAGAAAAAAAAGAGTTAACAGTTAGGGTGGTTCAGCACCAGAACAGATTTCGGAGAAAGACTGTGCAATCTCCATCCTGGCAAATTTGCATGCTCTCACCTGCAGTCCCAGACAATCTGCTGCTCTGAGCAGTTATATGAAGGAGCTGCTCACCTGAATCACCCTGGAGCCTGCTTTTATACTGCATGAGGCCCAGTCCAGCTCCTCCAAGGAGTGGAAGGTGAGTACAGAAAACACCTGTCTCTCCTCTCTAAGCAGCCGTGGGAAAGTCCTATGGATGTGCCAGACAAAGGCTGAATAAGTCATTAGTCTTTCATCCATGCAGCTCAGTAAGGACACTGAATAGCTCTGTTGCTGCTCAAACCTGACATTTGAAGAAATAAAGAAAATGAGACTGTCATTATGCATTGCAAAACTGAATATTAAAAGTTGCCTTCATCATAGCTCTCTTTTATCATGGATTTTATTCACATAGTATTCCCCCTTTTACAGACTGAGAAAGTAAGGCATAGAACAGCTTAGCAGTTGTGCACAGCATTACCTAGAGCAAGGAACTGACTTTCAGTTGCCTCACCCTAAGTAGGAAACTGGAAACTTAGAAAAAATTAAAGCTTATCTAAGTAAAGAAACTTATTTTCTTGACTCCAGCTGCCATAGCAGTTGCTTAGGCTGGCTTAAAGAGAAAGTATATACATTGCCTTTGTCATGGATGCTGAAAATATGCTCTGTGTCCCACCTATACATAGAGGACTCTTGCCTGGACTGTGCGTCTGACCCTCACCAGAGCTGTCAGTCACAAACAAACTGGAAATTACAGCTCATTCTTTGGACTCCTGATGCCCACCTAATGTGTTCAAAATAAGCTTCCTGTTTATTTTAGACTTTGTACCTAAACCCACAAGCTGAATGCTTCTGTAATAAATAAGTACGCCCAATTTGATAGAAGCAAGTATAAAATTTATTTAGTGTCCGAGAAAAACGAACACCCAAAGCCACGATCGAAAAGGAGACAGTGCCAAGCCCGGGGCTGGAACTGGGTGAACGTAGGTTTGACCTCAAACCTCCCACCGTTCACATCTACTGCTCCCAACAGCCGGTTTTTATACAGTTTTTTCCCGTGAAGTCCAGATTTCGACATTTCTTTTGTCCGTCAGCATATTCATGAGGTCCTGTATTCATGAAACTGGGATGGACAAAGCATATCCTGTATATGATTAATCGGGTGGTGTTATCTGATGAGTCATGATGTTCCTTATCTTGATTTTGAGATGGTCCATCAGCTCTGCCGGGAATTTCTCGGTCCGGTCGTTAGCACTTGAGATTATGCCGGGAACTCCCTGGTCTGATCGTTAGCACCTAAGTTGCTGCCGGGAAATCTTTGGTCCAATCGTTAGTATTTGAGATAATCAATAATTCCCGCCGTTAGCACCTGGGTTGGGAGGGGTCTCAATCAGTCCTGCCAGTAAATCCCCTTTGGAAATGTAGTCCTCCCAATGCCTCTCCTTTCATTGTGGTTCTGTCTTTAGGATGTAAATGAATCCCTTGGGCAAGGCCACAGTCTCTCTAGGCGAGTTTCCTTGTATTAAACTAGTAACATATTTAATACAAACATGTTCAAGCACGAATTCCCCATTTTATTTATAACACTTCCCTGAATGCCCTTGTAGAATATGAAAGCCTTTCTTGTCCTTGTGATTTTCCACAGCTGCCTCAGGTGTCTGTACTGCTGAAACAGCAATTAGAGGACAAGAAACCTGTCTGTCAAGCACAGATCCAGAAGACGCCATGTTTATCCCTCCCCTTACTTGCTTTCTAGCTGGCAGAAAACACTCCATGATCAAGGTATGCACTTTGCCTCGGGACTCCTTTCTCTCTTACAAACATAAATATTGTTCATACAGAAAATAATTGAGTCCTCCAGCCACTGATTTGAGTGGACAAATATAGATTGAAGGCAGCATTCCTGTGTCCTAATATATTCACCCAGGTCCTTTCACTAGTGCTTTGTTTGAGTGCCTTTAGGTTGTTCTCCTCTCAGTGTGTTCCTTAGATCCTCCAGCTCACTTCCCAGAGGCAATAAGCGTTTCTCCACTGAGTGGGTTTAGGCATTGTGCTGAAAGATGTCCTTCATCCAGGAGCAAGGAAAGAAACTGCAAGAATAATTTCCTTGTTTAGGAAGACTTGGGCCTGTTTTGCTCTTGAAGTTGTACTGAACTGCAGTATGTGTCAAGCTAGATTACAATGCATTCTCTGTCCAGGGCATCTTACAAAATACTGTTTATCGTGACACAAACAATGGGACATGCAGCTCTGCTTTCAATTAGATTAACTCTGAACAAATTTCCTTTGGCAGGACAGTTTTCAAAGGAAGGAAAAAGTCTGAGGTACCCACATCATCTTCAAAATAGAGAGAGTAAAGCACGCTGTGATTTTTTCTTAATTGGTATTACTGCAGCAATGCAGTAGCATTTTCTTTATATATAGTATATATTATTGTCTTCATGCCCTGAAATACATAACTGCATCATCTTTGCTGCATTGTACAAAGCTCATGGTGTGTTTTTGACTGGCAGTATAAGCACATAGAGTTTTCCTAAGAAACAACAGCTGAAAGCCTTCTTATACTCACGGCTTCTAATATTATCTGCAATTGAAATAAAAAGCACTAGAGCTTTTTGATTGTATGTTCCATAGCTCAGCTTTACTCTCTGCTTATTTATGTTCACCATCAAAATAAAATGTAGTCAGGTCTTCTTCACCAGTATTCCTACATATCAAGAAGACAGAACCAGCCTCTTCACAGTGGTGTCTGGAGAGAGGAAATAAGGTAGACATAAACTGAAATAAGAGAGATTCATATCAGATATGAGGAAAAACTTCTCATATTGAAGACTGACTATCCAGAGGGACTGTGCCTCCAATTTCCCATCCTTGGAGGTTCTGAAGACCTGAACGGGTACAGCTGTAAGAAGTCTGTTTTGACCTTGTCTTTCTTGTAGTAAATTAAATATTATTAAGTCAAAGAACATCCAGGTGAGCTATAACATTTTTTTTGATGTGGTAATATGCTGCCTTAATATAAATGGCAAAAGGCACCTAGTGGAGGTGCCAAAGAGAAGTGCAATCCCAATTGCTTTCCCATGACTGTGTAGGGTTTAACAGCTTTGGATAATAAGCAAGCTGAACCTTTCCACATTCTATTAAACTTCAAGCTATATTCAGATTGTCTGGCATCTAAGTTTATCCCTTGCTATCAGAAGAAGAAATGCTGCTGGGTTTTGGTTTGTTTGTTCCCTCCACAACAAGCTTTGTCCCCAGACTGTGTTCTGGAACTGCTTTTCTCCTCAAAGGCTTACAGCCTGAGCATTGGAGCAGGCTGTGGTGAATGCTTAACTGCCCAAGCTATCCTCCTTTGTGCTGTTATCCCTCAAGTACTAAGAGTGGAAAACGAAAACAGTTATCCCATTCTGGGCAAAATTGCTCCAAAAATAAGCCAGAGGAAAAGGGATATTCAATATAGTTAGTTGATAGGAACCATCTCTTAGTCATCATCAGATCACTTATGTACCTAGCACATAAAGGTAACATTAAACTTGAAAGTATTTTCAGCATAGCATACTAAATGAAAGATTTGGTATATGTTTCTTTGATAGGGTGCTATAGGATATCTGGGCATCATCACTATGACGTAATGAAAATTATGTTTCAGAGATGGAATATGAATTGCATGACTCTTCTGAGGGTGAGAAGTATAGAGTGTTTATACTGAAACAACAAGTTGTCTACTTCCTTCTAAAACAGGAGTGGAACACAATTCCTTCAGGGTACTTTTCACACACTCAGTGAACATTGACTTGACAGTAGATAATAAAAAATTTGCCTGAACTGTCTCTGATCACAGGACTGCCCTGGCTTGGTTGAATCACTCCTGGCTCTAGGAATATAATTTGCATAAAACTACTTTATATTAACTTGTGAGTTTAGTTCCCACTGCCTCAACTTCACCCAGAAATGTCAAGATTTAGCCTATGTGTCTTGAACATAAAGGTTTGCTATGCATTACAGCACTGAATTAAGTTCTGTGGGAAAATGTGTGTGTGTATGCAAAGCATGCCTCTGGCTGAACTAGAGCAAGATAGTGAATAACATATGTGATAATACCTTAAATATGATAATATGGCATAAATGTATCAGCACGTGTGATTTCCTGTGGATACATGAGGCAGTTGTATATGTCCATCTAACTCCAATTTCCTTTTTTGCCCTCCTTAAATAGCATTTTTGTCACTGTTTAATGAACGAACGTAGTAGCTAGGATTGTTGGGAGGATGTTTTTAAATGCTGCATGTCTACTTCAATCTCATATCCTGTGTTTATCTTGTCATCTGTGCTGTGGTCATTATCCATGGTCGAATGGCTCTCTGCTTCTGGAGGACCAGAGTCTGTCAGTGCTTATCCACCATTCCTTTCAGCAATTTCTCTTTCCTTCCAAACTACATGTATTTTGTGGCCTAATGAAGGACATGAAAATACTTTGTATGCCATGACTGAGGTAGGGCACCTGAACAACAGCCTTGACAAATATAACATCTCCTCTGGCCTCCTCTGGCCTCCTGAAATGTCCCCACTGCCAAAAACAAAAAGATGTTGAGTTGATACGATAGCACCAAAGGAGATATGGATTAAGATTATCAGTACTAAACAAGAAAAGTGAGCACATACCACTTAATTTTTGGGTAGAGCCATTAGTGCCATTTTCTCTTATGGGGATTGCAGATCAATGCAAAAGAAGTGTTCAGAAATTAGAAAAGAATAATTCAAATCTCTCTCTTACAAAAAAATAAATCCCAATTTTATTCCATTTCCAGAAAGATGCAGGTCAGATGCAGGTTTTCTCATGCAGTGGTATGCCTGCTTTCCCCAGTTTGTTGATGTGGATGTCCAGGAAGCTGAGGACACAGCTGACTTAGCTATGGGCATTTATGAAAGTCTTTCAAATAGAAGGGACTGTATAGCAAAAGGCTGGGGACAGAGCCTTTGCCTGGCCTGACTGGATTGTAGGATCTGAGACACATAAATGGATTTAGCACAGCTGTCTTGCACCCAGGACAAGCCCCAGCTAAAATTTCTGCTTCTGCTGTCACAAAGCACAAAGCCCTACTTCTCATCCTCTTCCACGTCCTCCTCCTGCCCTTACCTGGGAGGTTGTGGCCTCTCTTCCTACAGGGAACAATTCAGCATCCCATTGTCATGACTCAGTCCTCTGAACCCAAGCAGCTTCTGGGTGCAGCATGACCACATCAGTAAGAGCCATCTTGATAAATGTTTAACATTACTGAGCTTTTTCTTCCATGAAAATAAATCAAGGCTTAAATGTTCAATGCCTTTCTGCTCTGTGCACATTTATGTTTTCTCTAAATGAGGCCACATACCCTAACCCTGTTCCCCCTCCTCCCCTGGAAGCTCCTACTCTCTCATTATTTGAAGGCATCAAACCTGATTCAGTAAATCTCTTCTTTCAGAACTGTCATGTTTTAGCCTCAGAACACAAACACAGTATTTGTTCCTAGCATGCTTCCTTTTTAATGCTTTAAAAGCTGTTACAAATTTCTTGTTTCCTTCCAGCCACAGCTGTATTAGATTATCTATTCTGGTTTTGGTTGGTTCTTTTTCTAAAAGAAAAAAAGTGAAATTCCTGATGCAAACTCAGTCCTTTGGAACAGCAACTGATTTATAACTTTTTACTCCCCAGACCAAAGGTTAACCCCTCTCGTCAGTTATTAAAGGTTGTATTGGATGCCAGGAAGGAGCAGCATTTGTCAAGTCAAGATTCCTAGGAGCAAAATTGAGACACACAATTTTCAGAGTGTACCTGAAACAGGCAGCCTGTGGGGAGAAAGCAGGTTTGTTTAAATTGCAAAAGGATGAAGAGGGAAGACAAAGGAAAACTGGCTGCAAAGGACAAAATGTTTCTTCTCCCACCACTGCCTAGGGATGTGGGGAAAGAGAGCTGCCCTGTGGTGCATCTTTTTAGGTGGTAAAAGCAAAGCACCAGCAGAAAAGTTCAGGGAGAGGAATACAAAAACAAAGGAGAGCATTCTTACCAGTTAACCCATCATTTTAAATATTAACGAATTAACTTAGTATAATTTCAAATTCAAACACTGCTGGAAGGAACAAAAATTATGTTGGTTTGTGTGCTGATGAAGAGTACTGGTTTTTAATAAACAATTACCTTTCTGAATTCTAGGATAATCAAAATACAGACAATCTTCAATTTTGGTTTTCTCTTCTTAAAAACAGCTCAATAGGACCCAAGGAATTTTAGGCAGATGTGCTTTAGTACAGTAGATAACTGCTTAATTATTGAACTTGAAAATATAAATATGCCTCGATGAGGACAGTAGGAACAAAACAATGTGTCTCTGTCACTGTAGATCCATCCTATTTAAATTACTATAATACTGTATGAAAATAAACAACATAATGGATAGTGGTAGGTTGATAAACAGATAGAAACCATTCCTCTGCAAGGATAAGACTGCTCACAGAAGCATTACTCAAGAAGTTAGATAATCACACTGTGAAGAGAAAACTTCTGTCACAGATTTAAAGGCTAATGATGAGGATATAAAGTTGGAACAAGCAGACAAGTATACTTTGTTATCGATGAGACTTCTGTAGTGCCAGTCCCTGACAAGGTATTTTCCAGACCCAAGGCTGGAAAGCTTCTGTTCTCAAGAGGTGGGAACTAAAGAACAGTCACATTTTTAGGGCAAGTGTTGCAGCCAGCTGTGGCCTGGCTGGCTACATTTCGATGGCAAAGAGACAGGAAGGGTTTTGCATGGGAATTCCACTGAGCTGTTTAATTCACAATTGCATGAAGGGACCCAAAGGCAAAGACCAGGCTGGAACAGCAGGGGGT
>VZRO01007455.1:108597-174913 GCA_013397915.1 Daphoenositta chrysoptera | reverse complement strand
TTGGGGTGGGCATTTCCATGTGCATGTTGGGACTGTTCCACCTGGGCAGAGTGCACCAGGGATCCTTGAAACAAATACCGAGGGCCTTTTATCACATAACTGAGCATAGACCATTTTTAGACCTTCTTGGCTGATCTGATTTTTCTAAGCTTTGTATTTAAAAATAAATAACATGGCTGGCCTGTCGTTTGTTTAAGCCCATGGAGAGCTTCCCTGTGGTGTAAATCATCACTGAAGTGGAACTCACATTAGGCACATTCTCCCCCTCTTGTGTGAAAGTTTCAGGAAAGTTGTGAGTGACTGCAAATAGGGAATGGAGCTGCTGCACTTGTGATTATAATAAATCAGGTTCTGCTGTCTTAAAGGCTGAGTTATGACAATATGTGTGAGCTGCTATGTCACAAACAGTCAGAGGAGCTTGACAGACATCCCTGAAGGAGGCTGACTACTTGATTTCTTGCCTGGGAGAATGATGATGTAAACCTGAAGGAGAAATACATAACCTGAAGTGCTCACAAGTCCATGCACCCTGGGGTTACTGTAAGACTTGGTGTTCATGGAGAATGATTGTGCCTTTGCAGTAGTGTGACATCTGGGGCCACCAAAAGAAAGATGAAACTTCAGAATATACATGGTAATACTTAACAGATCTATTCTTTAGTCTCCAAGCAGAGGTATGGGCATCAGTCTCCTGAATCCCATATATTCTATTCACATTATAAAACCAACCAAACACATAAAAATAAAGCAGGCTTTCCCATATAGGGCATGGCTGTGACGTTTTAGCACTCATCTTTTGATTCTTATTGACAGGCAGTAAAAATAAACTCCCCAAGCAAAGTGAATTGGGACAAAAGGTGGCACAAGTTTTACAGTAAATAAAAATAACTTCAAAGCCAACCTACAATTCTTCTCAGATGTTCCTACTATGCTGCTCTAAAAGTACAGGCCCAAATGAATCTTGGAATCACAGCAATGACAAATTGGACAGAGTTTAGCCAAGAACAGATATCAATATTCTGCCAGGGCTGTTGTCTTATGGTAGAACATTTTGGACCAAATTAACGGACATGAATAAAGTTTGATGAGGGAAGGGTATGGCCTAATACCCAGAAATAACTTTTTCACTTATTTGTATGTTTCACTGCTAAAACTGCATTCTAAAAAATACAGAAGCCGATGTAATTCATTTTAAATGTCAGTGTTGAATGTCACCAATATGCAAGGCATGTTTATATGGTGGTGGAATGTGTCAGCAGCCACCATGCAATATAGGTGTGTCTGAAAGCATCAGAGGATCCCCTTACAGAGTGCCAAGAGAAATGTGTTATAAATATATTGTATGTGCATTGTCCTTTTATATATAAATATGTTCAATATATATACATTTAATATATCTATATAGATACCTGTAAATATAAGTGAGTGTCTATATACACATACAGGCTATATATATATATATATATATATATATATATATATGTTATATATAGATATTCATAGCTTACCTCTGTTTTCATATTTAGATGTATGTATGTACATACACTCAGGTATATTTATTTATGTACAAAAACTGCCTGCGTATCACTGCAACAAATACTTTGAAGATAACATTTTTACCGAGGTGTATATTCCTCCTCCTCCTTTGTAGTGACAAGATGATGTAATTATGGGAAAGCAGCAGCAGCCTGATTTTTTTTTTAAATGAAAAGCAAGAGAGTATCAGTTGCTTAGAAGTGGTTCAGGTCTGTTGCTACTGGATTAACAGCATAACAGGCTAAAATTGCTGGAGAAATGAGTGTAAAATGGAAGCTGTTTTATCTGAGTGCCAGTGGTGTAAAGAATGGCAGGAAGAAAAGACAGCATTTTGCAGATGCTTTTCAATAGGGACTTATTACATTACATAAGTTGAGTAATTTTCTGCTCCCAGTCATTTCTCTCGTAATCAGATTGTTTGTGCTTTGTTCTTGTTGCCTTTAGAAGTTGTAAGAATTGTTTGGAGCTCTCATGTGTAGCAGTGGTGGGTCCAATTCAGACCTGTTTGGGCAATTTTGCCTGTTTACAGCTGCCGACATCATTGTCTGAATTTCCTCATTAGCTGAGCATTTTTGCAGCTTGCTTTCCTGCTGGGTGTAAAGGAGAGTATGTTTACGTGCCAGATAAATGTCTGCTACTTCTGTTTGTTTGAACAGTGGTTTGCTGGTGAAAACTGGGGGGAGTTGTGTATCTTGGAGTGCAGAAGGAAAAAACTGAGGTTTTACGTAGAATAATGTTCTTCCATTTGCAAGAGCCACCGGGAGAGTGGTGCAGAGAACAGGGATATGGTAGAGGTGTTCTCCTGACTGATTTTCCTGGGGACTAGAAACATTCCTTAACTGCACCAGGAAGGCAAATAACAGCACTGGAGATGCCCAGCTGGAGGGCACTCCCCAGGAAGAGCTCTCTGCACCTCCTGGGTGTCCACGTTCCCTTGTGGCTGCATTTGCCTTCCCTGAGCACCTCCGGTGTGGGAAAAGGAGTGGGCTAGGGAGGATATTGCCTGCTTGTGGTCAGCCTGGAGAGGATCCAGGCTGTGCACCCCTTGCACATCTCAGAGCTGGGAGCTGGGTGCTCCGTGGTCTCTTCATCACCGGGGTGAGGGGAGTGAGATTGTTAAAAACGAAGTCCAGTCACCTGCTAAATTTAAAGGTTTTTAATAAAGAAGAACAATAAGGGACAAAAGATAGAGTAAAAGGATTACAGCATCCAGGTGATGCTGGGTACCCTTGGCACCGAGCCAAGAGCACAACTGCCTTAGTGAGACACTCTCTTTATATACATTTCTATTGCATCAGCCTGTTACATAGTCATAAGCAAATATGTATATTCATCCTTCTTCTCGAAAAACACATGGCCTTTTAAGGGATGTGAAGAATTCTTCTGTATGTTGATTCTTAGAAGATTTGTAGATAGAGATGTCCGGTAACAGGAATCTGTTATATCGTGCTTATCTGAGATTGTCACTTTTGTGTTTATTTGAGATTGTCCTAGGGCTGGAGTTATTACTTCTGTGTTTCCTGGGGTCTGGAGTTATCACTTCTGTGTTTATCGGAGGTTGTCCTTGGGGTTTGGAGTTATTACTTCCTAAAGCTGAAGTCATCACATCTGTGCTTATCTAGTTAAGCTTATAGTTTGTTAATAGCATTTCAACATATCTTTGGTTAGCTATTTTTCAACTATTTCTAGGGTAAAACAAAAGAAAAAGCATTTAATAATGGTTACATTTCTACAACGTAAGGGTTAATATTATACACATAACATTCATTATTTGCGAAAAGCCAACACAATAATATGTATTTATAACAAGATGAAGGTGACAAGAGCTGCACTGGCATTGTTGTTCGTGCTGGCCACACTGGCCCTCACTCCCACACCTCAGCATTTGTGGGGATTGCCCAGTGTCTCTTAGGAGATGGTCCCACCTGCCTCCCCTCCTCCAGCTCCCCATCCACAGTAGCAGCCATTCTGTGCAAGTGCTGACGCTAAAACCACAGAGGAAGAAGTGGCTCCAAATGCTTCCAGGGTGTTTACAACTGTACACAAGGAAAGGGGATTGGGGATCTAGTCAAGATTAACCTCTCCTTTTGTATTGCAGTATCATTATCTAATGAGATCAGAAGCAAAGCCCAGCAGCTTAGTCAGTATTAGAGCGTGGGCACCCATTTCAGGAGGAAGCCTTTGAGAAGAGCAATCTTGAGCCGTCCACCTACACCATTTTCTTCGAGGCTTTGCAAGATGGAAAATGTGACAGATGTAAACCTCCCCAAAGGCAGTTGCATGTTCTCCTTATGTGCATTGCCTCCAGACACTTCTGCCCCCCTGCACCACCGACTCACGGGCCATCTCCATGTGTGACCCCTGCCTTTGCTGTCCCTGGACTGCTGGGACAGAAACAGCTCTGTTGGAATTCCTGAGGAGAAGGTCTGGTTTTGAGTCATCCATGCTCTTTCCACCAGACCATGTCCCATTCTTGGGGTTTAAAGTACTTTGGGACTCATACCCTATTCTCTGCATCAGTTCTGAAAGGACCTTCTGGTTTAAGTTCAGCAAACACCCCTCCACAAGAGCCTTGTGCAGTTTCCCCAAGCATTACTCTAATGAAACAGATGGTGGGGTTTTTGTGGGCAAAGCCAAGTTTTAATTTTTATTATGTTTTGAATAAACCACTCTATGTGAAACTACTCCTGGTGTGACCTTCACTTTACTGACAGATGAGGGTCTTAAGAGCAGTGCTGTAGGAGCTGTAGCAAACCCTTCAGTTGTGTAAGGAGAATTTATCAACAGCAAATAAATGGAGAGTGTGGGAGACAGGAATTGAGTGGGTAAGATCCTGTCCCTGCTCCAAGATCTTGAGCTTAATATTTGATGTCAGTAGACTAAGAACGTGGTACCAGGTCATGTGGAGGCTGCTGTGCTAACAGTAATATCAGCTGTAAATGCACAAGAACTATTACAAATATTACAAGTGCAGAAGTAGAAACTGCTCTGTTGGGGGCAGATAGCAGAGCTTAAAAGCAGCGTGTTGGGTTTCACTCAGGTCTTCCTTGGAAGTGGAGCAGTGACTCAGTTTTAACACATACACACAGGAATTTAAAAACACGGCAATATTTTGAAAATGTTGTGATCTGGTAGCAGAGCAATGTTCTGTACTTGTGCCATTACCCAGATTGCTGCAGCCCCTGTCAGAATAAGGTAATCTCACCTGTTGGCACAAGGACAAAAAAAGACACAGGTGGTGCATTCCTCACTCACACATAATGATCAAAAGCATTTAGCCAGCACTAAAATGAAAACTAACAATATTAGAGGTGCTTATTTTTCCATTTGCACACAGGCTACAGCTGTTATTACTGTGCCTTGTTCTGTCACATACACTTAGAAAAAATGGCTTCAAAACTCCGAACTTGTGCATTGCCCATATGGCACTGAACATGCTGCCCTGAGAACTGTCTGTAGCCTGGCAGACCACAATTGCTTTATCACTGTGTGTAATTCATGTCACAATGAGAGCTTAAATTATTTTAAGGTATTACTTATTTTTATGGTATTTTTAAAAGCAGGGATTGAATGAGCTGTTGTACCTCATAAGCAGTAGACCAAATTTTTCCTCAGGTGTCTCACAGCAGTGAGAAACAGAGCTGGACACATTCCTAGAATCTTAGAATGGTTTGGCTTGGAAGGGAACTGAGATATCCTCTTGTTCCAATCCCCTGCCACGGCAGGGGCACCTTCCACTGCTGCTGCTCCAAGCCCCAGTGTCCAGCCTGGCCTTGAAAACTTCCAGGGATCCCAGGGCAGCCACAGCTTCTCTGGGCATCCTGTGCCAGGGCCTGCCCACCCTCACAGGGAAGCATTTCTTTCTAATATCTAATTTAAACCCACTCTATTTTAATTTGAAGCCATTCCCCCTTGTCCTGTCACTCCATCCCTCATAAATAGTCCCTCTCCATCTTTCTTATCAGCTCCCTTCAGGCACTGAAGGCACAATTAGGTCACACCAAAGGCTTCTCCTTTCCAGGCTGAATAATCCCAATTCTCCCAGTCTTTCCTCATAGCAGAGGTGCTGCTCCTTTGAGTCCATGTGGGTTCCTACTGTATAAGAGCATGAGTACAAATCAGACAGCAACCTAGAATCCTTTTATTGACAAAAGATTTCATTGATGGTCAGTGGACTGTAAGTTCCTATGAATTTCATCCAAAAGATGCCAGAAAAGTGAATCTCCATATTTCCTAGCTGTGGTGGGGTGGCCCTGGCTGAGCATCCACAGAGCCACTCCCTCAGGGTCTCCTCCACGGCCCCAGAACAGGGGAGAGAAGAGCAAAAGCTGAAAACTCCTGGATGAAGATCAGGGCAGTTTAATTAGTGAAGCCAAGCTGCCTGTGCTCCCTCCCAGCTTCTGGCACACCCAGGGCTACTCTAAAAAAAAGCAAGCCTTGACTTTGTGCAAGCCCTGCCAGCAATACCCAAAACACAGCGTGTTATCAATACTGCTCCAGAACTGCTCCACGGGGGCTGCTCTGCAGGAAATTCACTCTGTCCCAGCCAGACCCAGTAGAACTGCTCACATTTAACGTTTACATCACAGATGTTGGCAGCTGGTTCAAATAAACCCCACACTGAGATTCTGGGTTCCCAAAACATCGGTGTTCCTACGTGGAAGGTTTCCACCTTCCACTCTTTTGGGTCCTGCAGCATTGCCTTGTGTCTAGGCTGTCTTGAATCCCTGCTTTTCATCCCTGAGCCTGTGGCAGCTTCTGAACCAGCACAAGCCTGTGCCACTGGACTGATTTTAGTGGTGCTGTGTTGTTTGGCAGGAGCTGAGTGTGGAGAGTGCCTGTGATTTTTAGGATCAAAGCATGTTTTGAGGTGACATGGATATTTTTGTAAATGTGTCCCTTCATTATGTCATTTAAAGTGACAGTATTTGTAGGGAAGACTGTGTAAACAGCCTGGACTCTTTATCTCCTCTTTATTTCCTGTGGGTACTGGTGTGTTAATAGGTAGCAGAGGTAAATGACTTACAGAAGTAGTAAAGTATAGTTGGACCAGTGATATAAAGTCATACAATAAGGGAATAAAGAAACCTCAAGTGACAAGTCAGTTTAAATTTTCTGGTAATGCATCCAAACAACTTTTTTTTTTTTTAATGCCCTTGTCAGTTTAGTTGGTGGACAGGAAAAAATGGAAACACATTGTCTTGACTTTGGGAGAAAAGATGTGTTTTGGAATATGGTTTGCAGAGACATCTAATTAGAAGGATATGAGAAGAACAACATTTTTTATGTGTGTCTCTCTTATTAATGATATACATGAGTCTTCAGGCCATTAAAACAGCTCATTTCTTTTGATGGACTTCCAGTTTGTGGAGGAAGCAGCTGCTTTTACTACCAAATTTCTCCTGTCTAATTAGACCAGTTGAAGCAGGCAGCTTAAATCAGTCCATAACTTACCCTTTGCCTCTTCACTGAAGAGCTGAATAACCTAATTGTAAAGAAGGACAGAAAATGTCAAAAGAAGTTACAGTTGTTACTGGGAAATGAACCAATGCAGAGCAAAAAATACAAGGGAAAAGGCTGTTAACACAGAGGGCCTCCTGATGAGCCTGTAACAAAAATCCCTCTGGAAATTCTCAATATCCTCTCTTTGTTGGAAAATCGCAGTACATCAGAGTAGAACCATGTTGTTTCTTCACTGGATTTTCTTCTGACTGCTTTTTCATGGAGGACATTTGTTAGGTTGAGGACTTTATGGTTAGGAAGAGGGAAAACCCAGCCGAGTGGATGACCAGGGCTCTTGAAGCTCTGGGAGACCCAAGTTGGAGTTCTTGATCCGACTCAAGGACTTAAGCTTGGATCATCCTCACCTCAGTGAGTCCCACTGGCCTCTGGAGTGACTCGTTGCTGGTTTGCCAAGAACATAACCAAGCAAAAAAATCCACCTCCAAAACTCAATATTTCAACTCGAGTTGAATTTTCTCTCAGAATAAAGTGGAAAACCTGTAGTGGAAGTCATGCTTTTGTGATATGAGTTACTGCTTCCCACCTTGCTTCAATAATAACTCTGTAGATAATTCCAAAAAGACAGAATTTCCAAAATGCTGAATTACTCTGGTGCCTTATTTTAGTATGTCCTGAAAATGTGAATCCAAGTTAATACTTTTTTTTTAAACTTCAAATCATTTGAATTTTTTGAGTCTGTGGAATCAAAATTAATCAAATTGGTGAAATTTATACTGCAATTAAAGTGTGTCTATCAATTTTTTTTTCTGCTTTGTGTGTGAAGAATTTTTCTCTTAAAAACTTGATTTTTACATGGGACATATTATTGATGAAACATTTAATTGCTTAGGATATGTGGTCAGCAGCAAGACTCCTGTTTTGCTCATGCTACTCTATAAGCTTCAACTAATCCATAACATAAAATGTAGGTCATCTGGAGCTTTTAAAAACAGATGAAAATTTAGGAATTTACGGCAGTGCAATGGATGTGTGTCCCTGTGAGGCTGCCAACTTCTCCAAATACAAAAAAAAAGCAGAAATCAGAGTGCTGAAAGGTGCTCGTTCTACCTCATTTCCATTCCAGAAGCAGCAATGCCCTGTGCAGTGGCTTGTGTTTGTAACATATTCAGCACTGACATGCCACAGAAGATGATAATTACTTCAGTGGTGTTTAGAGGATTTTATATTTAGTTTGCTGACAACAAAAAGTATTTTAATTTGGGCAACTTCATTAGTGTAAATATTCAAGAAGAGAGAGATAAAAACAGAGTTGTTCTAAGTAAAATGTGAGAAGTGGAGGTAATTGTGGGTTTATTTCTGCACACACTTCAGGTTTTCCTTTAATTTTGCATTCAGGATCATAGGTTGCATCTTTTACTAGCTTAGTGCTGAAATGAAGTAAATACTTTATCCCTTGTTTCTATTTCATTAAAGTCTTGAGAGTTTGGAGGAGAAGTGATCAGAACCTGCGTGGCTATTTCTGAAAATAGAAGTCTCCCAGGACACGTGCTCCAGCTGTCCACATGGCAGGGAGCAGGGATGTCCTGCCTCAGCCCCAGCAGCTCTCCCAAACACGACTCCTGCTCCCTCTGACAGAGCTTTTCCAGGTTTGAAGGCCCACCAGGAAGTTTCTATCCATGCCTCTGCTCCTGGGTGTGTATAGCAGGGTTAAAGACTCAGTGCATGAGCTTAAAATTTACTGTTTAGAACACCTCTGATATTTGCCCACGAGTGTGTTTCGGAGGGTCCTCCTGGCTCCAAGCTTTCCTCGCCTTCTTGTGGGAGAGAATGGGGCAGGAGCAGTGGGAATGTGAAGGGATGGAAGTGTCTTGCAGTTTGCAGTGTGGAATTGGTTTGAGAGGGTGGGCAGAGGCAGGGGAGGGATGTGCAGGAGTTTGGGAGGGATGTGCAGGAGTTTGGGAGGGATGTGCAGGAGTTGTCCAGAGGGTCGGATTTGTGAGAGTGCCTGTTCCTCAGAGAAAGTTCCTGTCATCACTAGTGCAGCTGAGTTAGACTGATGTGAAAAAAAATGGAATTTGTTTGGAGTCAAATGTAACATTTTGAGTTTCCAAAGCTGAATAATGAACTGTGATTTTTTTTTCTTGACATCAGACACTCTGGCAGCAAATTGCAGTGGTCACGACTGAAAACATTTTTCAAAATCCAAGAAATGTCTCTCCTCATGTCTGTAAGGGCTGGGGACAAAGTGTTGTCTTGTGAGCATGTGAACCATGGCAGAAGTCTGTTTTAGACAAAACCCTGTTTCTAATAGTCTGAGAAGAGGTTTTTTTTCCAATGCCGTTTAGAAGAGACATTTCATCACATTGCAGTTTAACCTAGAGTTTGTGATGAAGATTACAGAAGGCTTTTCTTTATTCACTAAGCTCTTCGGATCAGATACTGCCACGAGGCCAAATTTGGAGTAAAGAGATGCTAAATAACTTCAGCTGCTTCTGCTGTAACTCTGGAAAGCCCCAGGGCTCCCCTCTAACCCTCACACAGGTGGGTAGGAGGAAAAAGCCAAAGTTTTACTTTGATTTTTTCCCTTCCCACCTTTTGCTCTGGGTACACCTGAGTGGGGAGGCTGGGAGGAGGGAGGGGACACAGTACAGGGGGACTCTCAGCATCAGCACAGGAGAGCCAGGGCAGTGTTCTCTGAGGGAGGAAGGCTTTTTCTTTCACTCTGCTGTGGAGTGACCCAGCTGGATCCACGCTTGGCAGGGAGGGCAGATGGGGCAGTTCAGTTCAGAACAGCTGCTGGGATATTTCAGAATATCTCCTACTTGAAGATTTTTTTTTTCCCTCTTTTTTTCCAAAAGGAAGGGGCTGTTGGGAAGGGATCTGGTTTTATTTGTTTGTAAGACTGTGAATAACACTATTTGTACCGTGATGTGTGAAGGTACTGCAATTATGAGAAATGGCTTTCTGCCTGATTGTCACACGTAAACAGCTTTCATCTCAGTGTATCAGGCTCGTGACTTCGGTTTGTCATTCGAGGGAATGTGTCAGCCTTTCATTTCAAACTGGGTTGGCTTTTCTTTTGTCAGGAAAGACCTTTCCTGCGCGCTTAAGTAACAGAAAAAAAGGCAATTAGAAAAAAAAAGGCTGCAAAAGCAATTATCAAACAAAGATTAGGCTATGGATATTGCTTGGAAAAGACAATTCTTGCTAGATTCAGAAGAACGATGAAGCTGTGCGTCATTCATACTTTTTTTCCCCTCCTTTCATATTTCCTAAGGGTTGAAGATAAATTAGGGTAGCTATTTTCTGTGCAGGCAAAGTACAAGCTATGCCCCAGATCTCCAAAATGCTTCAACATGTAAATACTGCTTCTGGAGCCATCAGGTCCTGCTGCAAGTAGAGATTTATTTGCATTCGTGTTTGAAGGTTACTTTCGTTCATTGACCTATTTAATTGTCGTTCTCTATCCCTGGCTGCAGGCATATGGCTCCATGTGCCTGTGGAGGGAAGAGGAGCAGCTTTAACTCTCTCAGGCAGAAACATTCCACAGAAAAAACAACAGGAACTGAACCTTAACATGGATTTAACATGATAATAAAAACAATAACAAGAGTAACAAGAATAAGAATAATACCCCTGCACCCACATGTAATGGTAATCATCCTGTAAAGCCCAGCAGAAGGCTGTAATTTGCTGCAGGACCAAATAAAGGGAGACAGAAAAGGTGAATACAAGGAAACACAAGTTACTTAGATGCTTCTGCTCTGGCCATGACCATAAAAACCATGGAATTAAAGGGGGCTGGCACAAATCCATCCATCTCCCACCGTGGTGGGGAGGTGTGACCAGTAGTAGCAGGAGCAAGGAGGTTTGTCCCAATATTGGTGACACTCTGTTCCTCCCTTCTGCTGGAGAAACACGTCTCAAGAAAATCTGTGACTTCTGTGTCCACCTGCAAACACCTCAGTTTTCTGTCCCTTGAGGTGTGGGTTCTCCAAACAAGGGGAGTGGGGTTGTATAGTCTATTAAACCTTCAAACTCAAAATTGGGGGGTTGCAGAGCTTGCAAGCCTAACAGAGTGTCATATCTAATTAGTTTTTCTGAGGAAGAGCAGCATTCAGATACTAAAATAATGTGATGAGCAGCCAGGATAATAGAGGAAGAGCATGGTGCACATAACTCTTATTTCAGAGTTTCAAAGGAGTGGAATCTTTACTTAGTCAGGGCTTTTTTTGTTTGACTGCACAATGTGAACTGTCACATCCAGTGTCTTGCAAAAGTTTAATATCTAGTCCAGGGATCTGAGAGAACAATGAAATTAAAGGACTTTCCAGATTCTTTGTAATCTACTGCTTGGTTTAAGATTCTCCCTGTGTTAGAACTCGGTTTCTTGCCTGGTTTGCCATCTTCACATCCTTCTCTTTTGTTATACAACATGACCTATAGTTACTGGGGATTATTTTGTGTGGTAAATCTTGGCTTGGGGGCTCACAGTTGCTGTTTAGGCTCCAATTTACTGTGTGTTTTTCTGACTTGCCAGAGATGAAGTTACTGTTCAGCACAAAGGAAGTGTACTGATGTCAAATGTTAGGCATTCATACCAACAAAATTCAAAACTTGCTTTTGAGTTTGTCCTCAAATGTTTTGCTTTTGATTAACATCTCATCTTCCAAAGCACATTTGGATTTTTCAGGCTCTGAGATGTTCTGGTTAAGTTTGAACCCAGTGCTACCAGTCCTGGGCTGTGTGCTGGAACTAGTGGATAGCTTGAAGAAAAAAAATGTGTGAACTGTCCTTAGTTACCAGAGTGCAAAGTAAGTGCCAGGTATTAAAGACAGAGTAAAAACACAGCACCTGACACCTCTGTACATCCTGAACATGGCCAGGCTGCTCTTCTTGATGAGTTCCCAGGAGCATCTGAAGGTGTGGAGTTCCAGTCCTGCCTGAAGATTGGGAGTGTGCAGTTGCTGCAATTGTGCAAGCAAATGAAGGACCACGATCAAACTGACATTTAAACCCACAAAAAAGATTGTAAAGCCAGCTGTAATTTCTTTGGCAGTGGATGGGATTTCTCACAGCATCAAGAGGCTTGGTGTCTCACCTAAGCTAATTGTCCTAAACTCCCACTGTAGTTAAGATAGAGGTTCTTCCAGAGGGTTATTTATCCCTTCCCAGAACAGGAAGGCAAAATAAGTAGAATTAATCACCAGTTTGGTGTGCTGGTTCCTATCCACTGATAATTTATGGGCCCGAGAAATGAATTTAGGTTAAGCATCAAACATTTAGATGTGTCAAATTAGGTAGATTGAAGACTGCAAGCCTCGCTGTGAGCACGGGCTAAGCCCTGCATCTGAGTTACCACTAATCCACCCCATGACCACTAAGTGGGAAATCGGCTGTGGATCAAGAGCAATATGTTTAAGAAGGCCTGGCTGTGGGCTATATTAAGAAATGCAGTTTAGTCCACTACAAAGAAAGAGCTTTGCTGCCCACAGGGGGATTTTTTTTTTTTTTTTCTTTTCTTGTAAAGCTTGAAAGACTTATTATTTTAGGTTGCGAGGAATGAATTCCTCATTTCTGAGTTGGAACGAACTGTGAGGCACTTGAGGAACTTGATTTGGTTACTTCAAGCACTCACTTGGCTTTTCTGCCCTTTCTGCCCCGATCTTTTGGTGGCTGGCATGCTGTTTTATAGACATTTACATAACGAAGGTCGTTTCTCTGAGGCAAGGTACAAGAATACATTACAATTGCAAATTCCCTTAATTGTCCTAAAGCAGGGCTCGGAGCTTAGACAATGGAAAATCCTGTTGTTCAGTGTCCCTGAGAGACTGTGTGAACAGAACAGAATTATGTGCATGTGTTGGTTCTAAAACTAGAGTGAGAAAATGATTGGTAAAAAGGTTTGTTCACTTGTGATACACAACGGGTGGCAGAAGTCGTGAACCAGTGACGTGTGAGTTCACATACAGGTTTTATTTGGGAGGCTTAAACATGTTTATTATTTCCAGTGTGACTTTGGCCCTCCAGGCTTTATAGAGGTACAGTTCAGGCCAGTATAAAATTAGGAAGGTGCCTGTTATTAAAGCAATAAATTTTTTCCCTCTGTTTGTCAGGAAAGCCGATTCTGTCCCCTAGATTTTCTGGAAATTAAAAGATGCCTTTTTTTCTTCCTAAGTACCTGTACCTGTAATTCACTTTAAATTAAGCTTGTTTAAACTCAGTGTGGAGCTTGGGAAAGAAACCTCCATTTAAATAATCTCCATCAAGAGAGTTTTTAAAATTCAAATTATTTAAATAATCATCAACTGATACAGATAATCCCTTTCAACTGAGAATTTACAAACTGAAACATCTACAAACCCTGTTGATAGCAGGGAGAGTGTTCTGTACTCAAGTAGTGGGTGGGGAACACAGTGCCCTGGCTAGTTAGAGCAGGATTAGAAATATATGGCAAACATCTCCCATATTGAGATATCTTTGACTATATTCCAGTTTAGGGGAACGCCCTGCCTTTGATCTAACATTGGTTTAGGTGAAAAGCCCCAAGTTACTTTATCTCACCATGGGATGAAGCAGATTGGTGTAGTGCCTTCTAGTAAACACAAAGATGTTTTTCTGTGAGAGTGGCTTCTTAGGAGTGAAAAAGGGGCTGAGATGCAGAAAGTGAGTAATGGATTGAGAAGGAGCAGGCAAGAGAATTTTTTTTTGTGGCGTATTTACACCTGGGTGTGTAGAAAAGGATGATGTATAAATGATAAAATGTTTCCTAGTTAATGTTTTATTACATCTCCAAATGTAAATCTGGCCTTGAGCTAGTATCTCTGTGTTTCTCATGTTCTTATCTCTGTGTGTGTTTCTCATCTTGTGCCTCTCTCTAGAGTTTCTGCCAGTATCCCCCAGCTGTTCAGGTTTCTGATAGAAATCTAAAGAGTCTACAAATGAAGCATCTGACGGGTCACATGAGGATGTTTTCAACCTCTGGGTGGACTTCTGCAAGGTCTTTCTCTCAGCCAGAAGTCACTAACTCCCCTTCAGTATGATGTGGGACCACGTTATCCTGTTTTTCCCTTACTTGTGCAGTTGTTGTCCAGTTCATAATCCAGGGAATGTCCTCTGGCCATCGAGGTGTGACTCTGCTGGATCTCAGGGGCAGCAGCAAAGTCATGAATTTTCTAGGAGCATTTTTCCTTAATTGAAGGATTCCTTACTCCTGTCTCAAGGGGAGGGATGTAGATGTGACACCTTGGTTCCACGTCCCCTTATTTCAGTTTTGTGCTGGAGAATTCCCTGGACTTCTGCATAAGTTTGGGGATTTTTTTAATTGATGCAAGAGCAGGTGAGATGAGGGCTGAGCCTATAAACTTTAGAATAGAAAAATGTAATGAGTTTCTTTAATGGGTCAATATACAGTGCCAAGAAATTGCTGCGGTTTCTTGTCATGATTTAAGAAACAATTTGGCTGATAGTACAGTAAGAGAACAAATTTGTGTATTGAAATTGAAACTGCTGTTTAAAAAGTATGTTTCTTGTTGAAAGCATTAAATTAAGGCAGGGTAGCAATACAGAACTTGCCAGAGGTGTCTTCTGTATTTCCAGCTGGATATTTCTCAGCAGGAATCCATCCTATCTAAAAATAGCAGCACAGAAAGATGCAGAAGTATAGTCCGTGTTTAATTATTTAATTTTTAATAAAAGAGTGCTTCATTTCTTCCTGGCAGGGAGTGTGGAAAGAGCAGGTTATGATGTCTCTGGTTTTTATTTTTAAGTGCCAAATGCTGATTTCCTTGTGGCTCAGTTTCCAGTTGTTTATGGTTTTGCCAAACTCGCTCTGTTTGAGGTGAAATTTCCTGTATTACTTTTTACTTTAGTAAATGTTCTGAGAAACCTTTGAGCCGTTTCAGGCCAGTGGCACTTGCAGGACACCAGCAGCGATTTCCTGCCTCCAGAAGAGCTTGTGATGAACGAGAAACAGTTCAAATACATCGGGAAGGGCAAACCCTGCTCTAATTGCAGCGAGCAGGGAAAGCCTGCTGTGCTCCCCCGGGACCTGAGATGGGGTCTGGGTACCTATTGATGGAGGCAGAAGTAGGTTACAACACCTAGAAACTTCCAGGAGTCTCTGTGACATTTCTCTGAGTAACAAATGAGCGTTACCGACAATGAAATGCAAATGAATGAAGCATTTCAGTCAAAAACCTAGAGGTGGTGTTTACCTGAGGAAATTCACTGTGAGGTAGGAGAGAGTTTTGGGGTTGTTTTTATTGGTGCTGATTCACACACATCCTGAAGTGTGTGCTTCTACCTCGAGGATGAGGAAGGGATGGCTTGCTTCTTTCCAGATTAATCATAATTTCTGTGGGAATGGTAAAAAGAGATCTCCCCATGAACCTCTGTAAAATCCTTGAGGAATCAGATAAAACCATCATGTTTTTCCCTTGCTGATTCCACTGGTAAAAATTTTGTTGACTCGAGCAAGGTGAACTCCTTTAGAATCTTCATCACAGACACGAGGTCACCTCTGTCCACTGATGGAAAAAGGGGCTGCTGTGGGCTCTGTGCTGCTGCCAGGCAGGGAGGGAATTCCACCTCTGGGATAGGGGTCTGCTCAGGCCAGGCAGGTGGTTCAGCTGTGAATCTGATCAAGTATCACAGTGCCTCATGTTTGATTTCATGGGGAATCCTAACATGGGAAAAGAAACCACATTCTGCTTCTCTGTAGAAGCATTTGAGCTCTGAAATGTGACGTGAGGTGAAATCAAGACCAAAAATATTTTCACCACTAGAATTTTCTGTTTCAGTTTTGATTTCTTTTTGCTGCGTTCTATTTTTAGGGGGTTGGGCTGAAAAATCTGCTGGGGGGTTTTTCTGGTTCGTGACGGTGTGTTAATGTCAAATCTGTATTTTAAGTAGTTCTTAAAAACTGATATTAAGATTCCCACGGTGATCAGCCCCTAAATATATATTTTTAAAGGTTGTGTCACAGTACCTTCAGGAGGGGACATTGGAAAACTGAAAGATCCACACTGATTTCCATTGGGAATTGAAACAGTTTTAGGAGAAGTGAAAAATGAGAAAGTCACAATGCTAAACTTGTTCTTGGTGTAAGCCTGGTCCAAAGGCAGGGAGCTGCTGTGGTGCTGGAACTGAATGGCCCATGATGTGCATCCACCTTGGGGTGAGCTGGCTTTGAGGTCCAGCCTTCCATTAAACTCTGCCATATCCAAACTCCTTGCTGCAGGGACTGAGGAAAACGAGGTGGGCTGGCATTGAAAGTAGTGAGAAATTCCTGATATATGGCAGATGGACGTGAAACAGTCCCTGTTCTGTGAGAATACAATCCCCTCCAAATGCATAATCTCTTTCTCGTGAAAGACATGTGGCCCGATATAGAAGTTTTAGGTCAACTGATTCAGTTGAAGATTAGCCTCGATATTCTGAAAGAGAAGACTGTGGTTACTTAGGAACTTTAATTCCTCATAAAGGATTATACTGGGGCACCACACTACTGCCACGGTGTCAAATCTTTTTGTGGGTTTGCTAAATTAACCTTTGTAATAGAAAAGCTTATTATGCTCTTCCAGTCAAAGGAAGAGACGGGTTTGAGTTTGTAGCAACTTAAAATGCCAGTGATGGGGATCCTAATCTAAAATTCATAGTTTTGGGGCTTTTCTTTTCTTTCTTCTTAAAGCATATTTCTCTACTGTATTGCAAATGACTTGCTGAGAATTTCAGGAAGAATTTCTTCATGGAAAGGGTGATCAAGGAGAATGGACTCCCCAGGGAGGGGTGGGGTCCCCATCCCTGGAGGTGTTCAAGGTGTTCAAGGTGTTCAACTGGACGTGGCACTCAGTGCTGTGTGCTGGTTGACAGGGTGGTGATCAGTCAAAGCTTGGCCTTGATGTTCTTGGAGGTGTTTTTCAAGTTGATTCTGTGTCTCTGTGATGAGCCCTGCTCTGATTTAACACTGTGTGCAGGATACTCAGAATGCAAACCTCCATCAGAGGGGCAGAAACACATGCAGGTCATGAAGGGGAAGATACTGCAGGTAAACTGTTCATCATTTGTGAAACTCTGTTTGGAAAAGTGACTTTAATATGTGTAATGTTAAATCTCACAGTCATATGTAAGGAGAGGAAAGGTTTCAGTTTTAGGTAATGATACCCACGTTGCCACATTTTTGCAGCTGCTGAGTCTGTATTTTAGGTTGCATGTCCCTCGTTGATGGCAGTACACATTTTTTTATCCTCCCTCAAAAATTTGTGCAATATTTACTGCCTGGGTATGCAAAATGCAAGTAATTGGTGTTACATTCCAATATTTGAGTCCCTTACAGGTTTAACGGGGTTGGGAGGGAGCTGGTTCTCATTACACTGAAGGGGTAGAATGAAGGACTTTGCCCCTACAGATCCTGTTTATTAAATATGGCCACGTCTGAAAGGTCTGCTTGTTCCTTGCACTTTCCTTTCAGGTTCTGGTGTGGGTGGTGGCATTGGTGTGAAGGACACGCTGGTTGACCTTGTGGGGGTGCCATGGATTTCCCTCTTCAAAGTCTCTGTTCCTTTTGATAGACTGTCCTTGCATTTGTTTTCAGGACTTGTGCCAGAAACAGGCAACGTGGATACTCTGCTATTTTCAGACCCATGCTACCCCATGGCTTCAAATAAGTTGTTTACTTTAGGTCCAGGGCAAGATTTCGAGTGAAAAAATATTGGCCTGTTGAAAAAAAGGCACTCGCGAAATTGGCTATTTTGATACATTTCGTCAATTCCGTTTCCTGGGACGTTTGCCATGAAATCAGTAGGATCAGATATTTCTAGAGAGGTTTTGTGGCTAATGCATTCCCCCTGGGCTGGGGTGTGCTCGGGGAAGAGGATTTGCTGTGGATTTGGGAGACCCCAAAGAAGCATGACAAAGTTTTTGGTGCAGTTTGCTCTCTGGTGGCACAGGAGGAGTGTGAACTGAGAATGGAGACAAGAAGAAAATTCAAAGAGAATAAGTGGAGATGAAAACAAATTACGAAGTCAGGAAGAAATAGAAATCAGAAGAAGATAACCCACAATTCTTTTTTTCTAAGAGCTTGCAGACAATGGGATTTTTTGTAGAGCATTTCCATGTTCCAGCTACAGCCTGTGCTGATGATCAGAGGTCTGGCATAGTTTACATGTGGAATTGTAAATTCTGCCTGCACATCCACCAGTGTGGCAAAATGGATTGCCAAATCCTGACTCAGCATGTAAATGGATTTTCCACCCTTCTGTTTTGGTTTTAATTGAACTACATAAACATTGCCAACATATGAGACTGGTTTTTGACACCTTATTTAGCATTTTTTTATTATTAAGAGCTTTAATTAGAAGCACTGGTAATTAAAATAAAGTAAGCAGACAAAAGAAAAAAAAAAAACCAAAAGGGAAAGATCCTGAAAATTTTAAATGCTGGTCAGGCCTCTCTCCACCTTCCCCACACGGTTTTCATGCTTTTATATGGAAATCCTGCAGGGCAAGGTGGATGCAACTGGTCCAAGTCTGTAATTCTCATTGGAGCCCAGTTTGCTTACACCTAGAGTAACATGGAGTTTAGGCTTTTAATAAAGGTTTACTGGCAAAGATAATTAACTCAGAAATAAGTTGAAATACTTGAAGGTGGTGGTGTTGTCATTCTAGAACATCCTTGCTTGAGGATGTAATTATGGTGGCATGATGTTTTGAAATGGATTAATCTAAAAGAGAAAAATCCTGCATGTTCTTAATCCAGAATAAGTATTTCCCTGAAAATCACTTTTACAGAGTTACTGTGGTCAGTCTCCCTGTCTAGGCAAGCCTTTAGAGTTCCTCTGGTAAGAGAGCCCTTGTGGTAAGAGAATTAAACAGTTTGTGTGTCCCCTTTTGTGTGTTTCTTGTCATACAATACATTTTTTCCATTTCTTTTATGGTAAAAGGCAAAAGTCTTGGAGATCTTGGCTGTTTCTCTCTGTAAGATGTTGCTGTTTTGATGAGAGGTCAGAATTGTGGCACTTTAACTGCAGTGATTGGAGGGCAGCCTGCTCCAAGACCGTGGGGTCATGTTTGCTGGGGAGTATTGGGTATTTTAACAGCATCCTGGTAAAATACTCTGAGAGGACACTTAGAGAATGGCAGCAAGGCTTCATAGCCCTGTTGGAAAATCATCCTGCAGTGAACCAAAAGTGTGAGACCCTGTAATCCCACCATACCATTTGTGTCATGGGACGAAGCTGCTGCTCCCACTCACAATTTGGCTTTTGATAGTTATTTTTGATAGTTATTGCAGAGTGCTGATGTTGGCATCAGCCTCTCAGGAGGTGCCTGTTAACTCCTGCTTGTCATCCATGTTCAGTGCAAACAAACTTCCATTGCTCCACAGATGTGATTGTTAAGGGTTCGGTGAACTTTTCTTTCGTCTTCCAGGTTATAAGACCCTTTTGAAAGGAATTTCAGGGAAGTTCAGCAGTGGAGAACTCGTTGCAATTATGGGTCCTTCAGGAGCTGGGAAGTCAACGCTTATGAATATTCTGGCAGGATACAGGTCAGTACCAATGAAAACCCCAAGTTAAGATAAGATCACTGAGCACGAGGGCTCCTTAGAGACAACAGCAGAAGAAATTTTAGCCTAGAGTTTGTCAAAAACAGGCACTTCAAAGATTTTGAATTAGATTCTTATTGCTTATATTTTTTCCTCTGTGTCCTGTTTTGGTCACTTGGGATTTATCTCTTAACAGGTCTGATCCAAAAATAAGAAGCAATTTAAAATCCAAAAAAACACACATAAAGAAAATCTCCTTTTTTGGCTCTGTAACAAATCTGACTCAGTGTCTTATGTTTGTGATGTTTTTTAAATCACATAAACACTTGAAAAATCTACTCTTTTTAGTCACCACTTCATAATATTGATATCTTCTTGACCAAACTGCAATGACTGAAGTGACTGTGCTTCATTTTTCTAAATCCTCTCTTGTATGGCCAAATACAAAGGGTCTCTGTCTTGTTGTCACTTGGGGTGTAAGGAACAGTATGGAGAAACCTAAAAAAACCCCTACTTTAATGTCTTGATATTTTTTCAGATATTTATACAAGACAGCACACATTTTGAGTAAAATTTTCAGCACCATGGCACGAAGCTTTGTATGAAAGAGAGCATAACCATGAAATAAGTTAATTTCTATCCAGTCTATCAAATTTATTTCCTAGTGGCAATAACTACCTAAGACTTCCACGTGCTCAGCCATGTGGCAGCACAAGGGAAGGCAAGATTCACCTCTGGTTATTTTGTTTGGTTGCAGAGAGACGGGAATGAAAGGGGAAATCCTCATCAACGGGCAGCCCCGCGACCTGCGCTCTTTCCGCAAAGTCTCCTGCTACATCATGCAGGATGACATGCTCCTTCCTCACCTCACTGTCCAGGAAGCTATGATGGTGAGCTCTGTTTCTTCTCTAATTTATCTGAGCAGGAGAAAATGGAAAATGGTTTGTGCCGTGCCCTCGTTCTTACTCCTGGCAGTGCCACAAGATGTTGTTTCTCTCTGATCCCGCTCAGCGAAAGTTCTTGGAATTTGATGATGCCTTGAATCCCACTTCAGGCTCGTCCTTCTAGGGATCCTTTAGCTTTATAATTTCCAATTTGTGCCCAGCATTATGATTTGGAAGGGGATCTAAGTGTCTGCTCCTTAGATCTCCTAGAGAATGGAACCTGAAATTCTTCACAAATGAGCCTTTGTAGGGACCATCTGTTTGCTTGGGTGGTGGATGAGTAACCTCATCTCTCTTTTTCCCCATCTTTCATGTTCTAACTCAAAATTGTTATTGACACTTCAGTGTGATCTCTCTGCCACTTCTACTCTGTTGTGCCTTTTTTAAAATAAAGGCATTTTATAAAATCTCTTTCATTTCTTCATGGGAAAAAAACAGGAACAGAGTAAGTCCAAGATGTACAGGCAATGTAAATTCTTCTCTTTGTTTTGCATAGCATCAAGAAGTTTATGAATTGCCAACTTGACCAGTTAGTCTGGAAGTGTCTCTAGTTCAGCTTGAGAAATGAGCCCCTTTTTTTCAGAGGTTGTTAACAAAATAAGGCTTAGGTTGCTCACACTTTGCCAGCTCAATTCACAAATTTCACGGCAAGAAGAAATCACTCCAGTTTTTATATGGCTAATTTTCTGCAAAGATTCCTTTCTGTGGAGAAGTTTTTCTTCTGTTTTGTTTACTTGAGTGTTTTCGACAGAATCCCACAGGACCACTTTTGCAGAATTGGGCCCAGATTATAGTTGCTGTCTAAAATTAATCAATCAAGGCTCTGACAAAAAACAATTGCTTAGCAGTTTAATTGCTTTTAATAAAGGTTAATCATGATGTTTTGTGGAGCTGCCTCTCAGGACAACAGATGACATCTTTCACAAGATTATTTATTTCTGTGCTGACTTGTTTGCATCCTGTAGAATGGCAGAGTTCAGGTATCCTTATAGTGTGAATGAAGCACAAATAAACTGTGTTTGTAGCATTGCCTGGGAAGTTTTTGGACGTGCAAAATATGTCACTCTCCCATCTTCCTCTCAAGCTCTTTGACTTGCAGAATGGCCTTTTTTTCTAATACACTTTTTGTCAGGTGCTTTGCTTAAGTCAAATGAGACTCAGTTATTTGAGTTATGCACAGAAAAATGTGATGCTTGTGACTGGAACTTTATAGGTCTACTTCAGATTTTCTGACTGGCTTGAAACAAGTTGTTTAAATGGTACCTTGGAGTGTTGTGCCTGAGACATCTGCTGTAACTGGTGGTTGTGCTTCAGACCAGTTAAAAATCAAATTCCATTGTTTTGCATTCCAGGTATCTGCTCATCTGAAACTTCAAGAGAAAGACGAAGGGAGGAGAGAGATGGTATGTACACTGCCTATCAAACTAGAATTTTGGGGGCTGCCAAAAAGCCACGGAGTGAGCTCTGTAAAGTAGACATTTTTATCTAATAATGAATTGCACTGGACTTGTAATGGCAGAATAAATCATAACCTCAAGGTTAACGTGTCATTAGGAGGGAATGTTCACTGCAGTCTTCATGAAAGCTGCTTTCACTACGAGACTGCAAAATTGTAAAAGATTTACTGAAATAAATTCACAGGCTTTGCAGGATTCCTGTTAATGCACCTTAGCACCTTGGATTCTCTTCCGTGCATGTCTGAGGGCTCAGGCATCTCATGTGGAGTGAGATAAATCACCCAGCTGGACCTGAGCTAGGAACTGTGCTCCTCTCACCCATCCATGGGGAAAAGTACAACTTCTCCAGAAATATGAAAAGTATGGCAACTTCCTAGGTAGAGCAGCTGTTTTTGTGACTGTCCTTTGTCTGTGTTTTTTTCCAAATTGGAGCAACTGGCATTTCTTCAGACCCAAAAGAATCTTTGAAATTCAAAAGGGAAACTTACAGGAATCAACTTATGTTTGGTAAACACAGGGGTTTTTTTAATTTGAAAATAAATTTGTATGGAAACAGCTGTTGATTTAGTAGTACTTTGGAAGCCTTAGTTCATTTACACATTAGTGAAGTTAGGCCAGGCAAGTTAATTCACTTGTTCACACTGTCACCGTAATTACAAGCAGCTCTTTGAGGAAAAATCTGGGCTGTGTTTATTCAACACATGTTAGAAGGATTTTCTGGTTAATGTTACTGGCCTGTGCAGAATAAGATAATTCATTTTATTGTTGTGAATTGCAGTGTAAATGTTTAACACAGATAAATGTTATGAATTTATACACTCGTGCCAGCAGGATTACAGACTCTTGTTTAAAGCAGGGACAAGTGAAAATCCTTCAGTGAACCACAGTTTATTTCTAGTTGACCTTGCTTGTGCTGCCTGGGCCCTGTTTACCCTGCCCAGAGATAAAGGGAATGAGGTGCTTGGGCTTTTTTGTCTGAGAGCAAGGGCTAGTGGGTTTTGTTCTTTTTTCACTCCCTCTTAGTGGGAGAGGGAACTGCTGGAAATCAAAATCAGGACAAGCAAAGGGCCAGGCCCTGGCTGGTCTCACCAATTTTCACCAGGTCACGCACTTTTTCTGGAAAACTCGCTCCATCCAAGCAGTTGATACTTTGAAAAATGGTGGGCTCTGTTTCCTACACTTAGGTGAAGTATAAATGTCTGGGCTGCTTTTTACCTTTGAAGTGGTAGAGGTTGTTACTTGCATGAGCTGTGTAGCTCATGGATTCACTCATTTTTGTGTCCGTGCTTTTACTGATGCCAAAAAGCTATTTCCCATATATAGGGCTACCAGAACAGACCTACAGTCACTGAAAGAAAAAATCACAGTGCCTGGGATTGTTCTGCTTTTGCTCCAAAAACCCAGGGACGAGCTGTGCCCTTCCTGAGGCTGTGCCTTGAGGAAATCCCGAACATCTGAGAGTACCTGTGACAACTGAATGGACTCTGAGGGGAATGAAAACACCTGAAATCAATGGCTGCACTTTAAAGAGGGGACTGTGGAGAACAGATGAGATAAAGGAGGTCACTGCTCTACAGAAACCACTGATTTTTGTTACAGAGTCCCTTGTAGAGACAACCCCACAGTCCTATTGAAAGAAGCTTCTTGGTTTCACTGTTTAATAACCCCTCACACGCTGCAAAGCTCTTTTGATGTCAGTGCCATATCCATAAATATACAGCTATTGAAGAACTGATTTCCACTCCTTTTTCACTTCTTTACTGAGTGGGGTCACGTAGGACAAACAAGCAGAATTTGGGTCAAAACCAGTAAGTGGTAGGCTGTTAACAGTGAGTCTAATAAATGCTGCACTAGATAGAAAAAGGCTTTAAGTGTGTGGGTGATGAAACAAAGTCATGAGCTGGTTCACAATCTCCATGAAAATGGGTGAAGAGGCTGGAGGTTCTTTGTGTTTTAACAGCGTGGAATGTTCTGTTCCCTGCAGGTAAAGGAAATCCTGACAGCCCTCGGTTTGCTGACATGTGCCAACACGAGGACTGGGAGTCTTTCTGGAGGCCAGAGGAAGCGTCTTGCCATTGCTTTGGAGCTGGTGAACAACCCTCCTGTCATGTTCTTCGATGAACCAACCAGGTACTTCAAGGCCAAAAATTAAAGATAGACAGATACGGCTTTACTGAGTAGAACAGCACTGCAGAAAAGTTATTCACCTCTACCTCCGTGGAAACTCATTTTCTGTTGCCTGCAAGCACTGAATAAGGCCAAGAAATAATTTGCTTTGGGTATTTGGTACCTTTGGTCAGTGCTGCAACTGCTGGACTGTGGGGCTATAAATAATATTTAAAGCAGACACAAACTGCAGCAGGAAGGAAGAGAGGGAAGAAAATATTGTGGCATGGATTTCTCTTTCAAGCAAAGACAGCTTGAATATAAACATTTTAAAATGTGACTTTCGGTAATGAATGTGATCAGTCTGGGAGGAGGCTGGGAAAGCTATGAATATGTATCTATTCATTAAAGTTGGGAGCATTTAAATCTGCAACCCTAAAATGTAGAAGTCCCTTAAGGCAGCTTGGAGAATACTCTTTTTCATTCTCAGGCATGCTTCCAACTTAATTAAAAGCCTGATGGAGAAATACAAGCATAAGGTTGGCATATGATAAAATTAAACTGCTACAGAGAAAATTTGTAAAAGGATAATAATGAGAGACCAAGTAGCAAATGCATGTGCTAGTTTCGAGTGGTGCCTGTGGATAACAAACTTAATTTTCCTTTTTTTTTTCTCAGTGGCTTGGATAGTGCATCCTGTTTTCAGGTGGTCTCTCTGATGAAGGCTTTGGCCCAGGGTGGCAGGTCCATCATCTGCACGATTCACCAGCCCAGTGCAAAACTCTTCGAGCTCTTTGACCAGGTACTGCTCTCAAACTTCCTCTTTATGTGTACTTTAGGTAGGTTGTGCTTTCAAGGCTACGCTCTTTAATCAAAAACATTAATAATCCTAGTTGATGGTTACAAATCATATAATGAAATTAAAGAAATAACAGCCAAACATTCTTTATGATTATGGTTTTTTCCTTCTTATCTGCCTGTTTCCTTTATTTCTGTGTAATATTCGTGAAGAATCTGGCTGTTAGGTTTGTGAAATCGTGGTTATGGCACTGGTGATTATCATGCCTTCACCCAGCACTGCTCCTGTGCACAGGGCTGTCACTAATGTAAATTAGAGCAATATAAAAGCAGGAAAGCTGCAGTGTCAATGTCTGCAATGCTGCAGGTACATATTCTCATCCTAGATACACAGGTATAGATTGAGAAGAGGTAATTCACATGAAATAATAATAATCAAATTTAGTATTGAAAATTAATTGAAATTAAGTCAGTTGGAGAACTTTTCTCCAACCTAACAATGGGATGTGGACCATGTGTGTTTAGCTTAGATAAAAATGTACTTCAGACTTGTTAGAGGATTTAGATTAGTCCTGTGAGAGCTGAGAAAAAACCTCCACCACCACAGGTGAACAAACTCTTGCAGATTGCCAGTCTGGCAGGGAGGTTTATTTAAAGTCAACAGTGTGCCTAAAAGCAAGAGTGATCAAGCTGTTTGCTGTTGCTGAAGCTCTCCTTCCATTCCCGCATTCACCAGCCTCGTCTCCCAGCCCAAAATATCCCTAATGTGTGGAAATTAGATGGCTTGGCTCTCCAGTTCCTTGCCTATTTTCAGCGTGTGCCAAAGGCTGGAATTAGTGTGTTTCTGTGCTAATGTGTTTCACGTCCTGCAGGCAGCGTGTGCAGAATTCAAACTCCAGGCATTAAATTTTCCATTAGTTGTAATTCCATGCAAAGTTAATTTCAAGTGGTGACAGATCTTCCCAAGGTGTTCTTCCCACAGGGACAAGGAGATGTTAACAGGCAACAGGTTCAAATATTTTGGTACTATTTCACTTTTTTCTTATTTCTTTTTATTTTCTTTTTTGTTTGTTTGTTTTCTTCTTGTTTTCCAGCTCTATGTTCTAAGTCAAGGTCAATGCATTTACCGTGGGAAGGTGACAAACCTTGTCCCTTACTTGAGAGATTTGGGGTTGAATTGCCCAACCTACCACAACCCAGCAGATTTTGGTAAGGACAATTTGAATAGTTTATTTCAGTTATTTTGTATTTTATCAACACCTTCAAGATAATGGGGACCATGGTGTGATTTAGAGTTCTGTACATACATTCTTTTGTGTGTATGTGCATATATTTACCAAAATTCAAAATAAAATTAATCTGATTTTTTTTTTCCTAAGTAATTTGAATGCCATCTAGTGGTACAATTCAGTGAATATTTCTCTCTGGTGGAAGTCCAGGTTCAGGAAATGAAAGATAAAGATATTCTTTAGTGTTTCATAGTAACTAATATTAGTGGCTTTTTAAAGCGGGTTCAGTATTCTGCTTTTTTTTTATCTTGAGCAGTACCACTGTGGTATTGTACAGATAAGAGCCTTGATGGGTTTTTTAGTGTTGTTTCTTAATTCCAAAAAATGGGAAAGTGCCACAAAAATAGACTTTTGTCATTTTTGGTTACCTATATTCACTGCCTTTCTTTTGGAATGGTTCATTTAACTTCCAGGATGAAAAGATCTCTCTGAAGACTTGTGGAAAGATGCCTTTAAATGTTGTTTGTGTAGATACGAATTTACACGTGGCATTTTAAAGCCTGTACTAAAAAAAAAAAAAATCTGGTTTTGTCAGTGCTGCAGCATGAAGGGGATTTAATAACAAGGCTGGTAGCTGGCCAGCAGTGCAAAGCAGTGAATTAAACGCTGTGTTTTGCAGTGATGGAAGTGGCCTCTGGGGAGTACGGGGACCAGAACAGCCGCCTGGTCAGGGCCGTGAGGGAGAGGATCTGTGACACCGACTACAAGAGAGACGTGGGAGGGGACAACGAGCTGAACCCCTTCCTCTGGCACCGGCCCTCTGAAGAGGTATTTTGGGCATCACAGCTCATGGGCAGGGCTTGGGGCTGCAGGGGGAGGCAGGGAATTCAAGTCCTGGGGCAGTGGAGGAGTCCCTGGGCACACTCAGCTGATGCGAGTGGGCTTTTGTGAATGGAAGCCAAGCAAGGGACTGCGAAGGAAGAGTTTATTCTGTGGTGTGTTCCTGCAGGACTCCTCCTCCACAGAGGGCTGCCACAGCTTCTCTGCCAGCTGCCTAACCCAGTTCTGCATCCTCTTCAAAAGAACCTTCCTCACCATCATGAGGGACTCGGTAAGAACGGCTTTATAATAACTTTTGCAGCCAAAAGGTCTGTTCAGCTGGGTGTGGGGCAGTGAAATACACCTCAAAGGTCCTGTCCTGCAGCCCATCCATGAAGATTATCACAGAATTTCAAAGGGAAGGGACTGATCTTTCAGTCTTGCTGTTAACTGTACCATCTTCATTGTGAATGGCAGCTTTCTACACAGCACTCAGAAGCACCTGGCCTAAAAACCTAAAGTTTAAATCCCTCTATGCTGGCAGGTCCCTTATACAGTTATTAATCCTACTGGAAAGTGACTGAGAAGTTGTACTGCTGTGTCACAAAACTAGGTTTTCCAGAAAATGCACGATGGCAGAGATAATAATTTCAGTGTGATGTAAAGTTTCTGCTTAAAGTCTTCATTTTTGGAAATAGAAAATTAGTAGATGAAAAGTTTCCTTCTTTGCCATAACTTGTTGTCCCTTGCTGTTTTTTGTAAGTGCATTTGTCAACAAGGACTAATTAAGTTAATGAGTTAAGATCAGGGGAAACTGTAACTGCTTTGCTGATGCATAGATTGAAGGACAATGTTGTTTTTAGGATATATTTTTCCTGCTCGACTCTAAAGGCTTGCAGTTGTTCCCAATGTTATTATTTCTTCTGTTCTTCCAAGGCTCTTGTGGGAATACTGTGTTGTAGAGAAGGTACAGAAAGCTAATTTATTCCTGATGAAGTTACTTTGGTCTGTAGAAGCCTGAAATGCCTTTTCTGCTTTTCTTCTGCTCTGGGGAAATTTATCTTTTAGTCAGAAAGCCTCTTTCCCCTGATGAATAAGAGCCAGTGGCTCCATGTTACTGTCAGACACTGAGATTTCAGGTTGCAGCATTTGCAGTTCCTGCCTGTATTTACTGGAAGAAATTTTCGTGGGAAGCTCTTAATTTTTCTTAGCCAGTAGGAAATTAACATTTCTCATGGCAGGGGGTTGGAACTAGATGATCTTTCAACCCTTCCAACCCAAACCATTCAATGGTTTCTGTATAAGATTTCCTGGACATAAGTGCTCCTTTCCCGCAATCTGTCCATCTGATTTCAGCCACCCTGCCATGGTTTTTGAGCCCAGACTTTCTGATAAATGCCACTCTTTGCTTATCACAGGTCCTGACACACTTGCGGATCACCTCACACATTGGCATTGGGCTGCTCATTGGATTGCTCTACCTGGGCATTGGCAACGAGGCCAAGAAAGTCCTCAGCAACTCGGGATTCCTCTTTTTCTCCATGTTGTTCCTCATGTTTGCTGCTCTCATGCCGACTGTCCTCACCTGTGAGTACCAGGCAGTGTCACAGCACAGGGGAGGGGATTGCAGGAGGTGGGAGGGTGTTGGGATGTCTCTGGTTTGTCTAAGATAACATTTGACTTGTGATTCTACTTCGGAGACAGGTGGGGGGAGGAATCTTGCACCCACAGAAGCACCAGTGTGCAAGCAGAGACGGGCTTGGCCAGAGGCACTTCTCCCTCCCCAGTTTTGCCAGGGTTTTTCAGCACAGACAGTTCAGTGTCACAGTCCTGGACTGGAATTTCTTCTGATCCCAATGCATCTCAACCATGCCCTGAGCTCGTGGCTGGACTTAGGGAGGATGGAATATTTTCTCCGGGGCTTCCAAGTCGTGACTCCTGCATGAAATCAGCATATTCATGTGGTGTCAGAAGCAAACTGCTGCAGAATGGACTGTTTCATACCTCCTTTGGGAGTGCTGTTCCCTTGAATTCCCTGTTGGACCAAAAGGAATACCCACGTTGTTTAAGTTTTGTCACCACTTTTAACTGAAAAATCCCCTTTAAGGGAGGTTCAGGTTATCTGAGTAGACTGGTCCATAGTGTCAACAGTGAGCAGCTGTTGGAGCTGACCTTTAAGATTTCATTACAAATCACTGAAATTTTTGCTGCTCTGTCAAAGAGCTGAGAATTCCAGTCCCACGCTGGGACTGCAGCAGTGCAGGATTAGGTGTGGATGAACTGTGTTGTTATTATGTGAAGCAACACTGCACCCTGCCAATCTAACTGAATGATCTGTGTTCTCTGCAGTTCCCCTCGAGATGGGAGTATTTCTCAGAGAGCATCTGAACTACTGGTACAGCCTCAAAGCCTATTACCTCGCCAAAACCATGGCTGATGTTCCTTTTCAGGTAAATGCTCTACTCTTCCATAAAATAGAACTATTTTAAGTTCAAGAATGGCAAGCCCACTCACCAAGAAGATTAGTACTGGTGTTTTATCCATTGGAATAGTGGGAAGAATGTCCATATGTGTCTGCTGAAGATTCAGGGCTGAATCAGAAGCACCCTGAGAGTGCAGGACTTCACAAAAGCTGAGACCTGACCCAACATTCTTTTCATAAACAGATGACCAGCTTTGCTTATTTGCAGAAGGGGAATTTTGAAGGGCTGGGAGTGGAATCTGTTTCGAAATGCCCAAATAGAAAGACAGGTATCACACACCTGTAATTAACGGAAAGGCTGAGAGCTGTGGATTAATTAGAACCCCCCCATGTTTTTGTCCTACTCGGGGTAACAGTGAATGTTTGGCTGCCATGGACTAACCCCAGTGCCTGTCCTTGCAGATCATGTTCCCTGTGGCTTACTGCAGCATCGTGTACTGGATGACTTCCCAGCCCTCCGACGCTCTCCGCTTCGTGCTCTTTGCAGCCCTGGGCACCATGACATCCCTGGTGGCTCAGTCACTGGGCCTGCTCATAGGGGCAGCCTCCACATCCCTCCAGGTGCTGATGGTGTTCTGTGGTCTCACAGGAGCTCTGCTGTCACCCAGCTCTGCTCCCTGTCACTGCCGCTGTGTCCCCAGGATGTTTGTTGAGAGGTGGCAGGCAGAAAGTTGTGCTGTGATAGAACTCCCCACTCACATCGGTGTAAAGGGCACAGACCTGCCCTGGATGGGAGGCTCTGAAGTTCCTGCCCCACCTGAAGGGGCTGTGCCTGCTCTTGCTTGGGTGGATTGTCACTTGCTGTTCATCCCAGGCTGAGCAGGACTGATGCGTTTCTGTGTCCCTACAAACTGGGAGTTTTCCACAGTAGCTCAGAAGAAGGTTTTTCCATGCATATCCAAAAAAGCTGTAGAAGGAAAGGTAGGAAAAGGCTTGTCCAAAAACCAAACTTCTGGAAATGGAGGGAGAGAGGCAGCTGTTGGCCTGACTGGGAGCTGGCCAGGTAATTCCTGGCAGGAGATGTGCTGAGGTGACTATTCCACAGCAGAACTGCTCTGTGGTGCTGGTGATAACAGGTGATTCTGACCTCAATAGGCATTAATGCTGTCAAGATTTCTGCAGTATAACACTTGATTCCCTCTCTGTGCCACCCTGTGGAGACCAGCACAGCCTTACTGCGTGATCCCTGTGCTTCTGCTCTTCCTCTCACAAGAAAAAAAAATCAGCAATTTTTTGGTATTTCAAACTGTGATCATTTGTGAAAGTAGAATTATTCCCAAGAGTAATAGAAGAGAAAGTTAATTTTTACTGTTCTCTGTCTTTCTGACAAGAGCCTATCTATTCCTTCTCTTCATAGGTGGCAACTTTTGTGGGCCCAGTTACTGCCATCCCAGTCCTTCTGTTCTCTGGGTTTTTTGTCAGCTTTGATACCATCCCAACATACCTCCAGTGGATGTCCTACATTTCCTATGTCAGGTACTGCTGGGGAGGCCTTCAGCCTCCCATCTGGAAATGCTGTTTGTTTGCCTTTGCTTGCTTGCTTGGTTGGTTATTTTGGCTGCCAAGGAGACTGTTCACAGCATGTTGTTTTAGAGTACAAACATATGTGTGATGTAAACCACATTATCTCACTGCATTTTAAGTTGTGTATGTTGTGAAATAAACAGGAACAGGTTACAGGCCACAAGTCCATGTCAGTCCATTTGAATTCAGTGGGATTGCACAGCACAAAAATCCTCCTGGGTTTTGCAATATAAATATGGATTTCTGAAATAACAGGGACATCCCCAACTGAGAAATTGATGCCAGCACCTCATTTTGGAAGGAAATGTAGTGTAATTCACTGCTGTATCCTAGATGGCCTTGTTGGATAAAGGGCTGTTCTTAAGTTCTGCAACAGCACTGCCACAAGAGGCACGGGATTTGTGTCACCTCTGATTTAAACTGCTGCTTTAAGATCCATAGGCACCCTATATGCTGTCTGTCTTAAGATGAGACAATTCCCATCAGGAAACCTCTGGAGGGATAGTTTAGACTAGACACTGAAATGTTTATAGCTGAAATTAGAAGAGGGGAATTTTCCCATTCCCCTTTCCCCCACCCTGCCCAAGCTGCAACGTTACTGAGAAATCCCAGGCAAAAAAATCCTCTTTGTTGCCAAATGAGGTCTTACAGAGATTGCTGTCAAAGATAACGAGACTGCACCCCCTGAATTAATACCTGGAATTCAGGATGAGGCCTTAAACCATTGGCAGGCCCATGTGGGGTCTCCTGAAGCCAGAGAAAGCTCTGCTATGCATGGGATATCCCATATGGATGGCATCCATGATATTCATCTGCTTGCAAAAGCAAATGCTGAGAACACTGTCAGTGAAACCATTAGTGCACAGAGGGAAGGAGAAGGGATGTTCTAGACTGATGCTGGTTTTAGCATATTTCTGACTTCAAGCCATAATGGTATCCCTGCTGCTTGTTTAAAAGAAAATAAAGCAAAACAATGATGTCACTTTTAAATGGGGAATTCCTTAATATGAGCTGAAATTATGCTGCTTTCTGATTTAACATCTTTCTGTGCACTAACTGGAAGCAGTTAAAGGCAAAACTCCTGCCCTTGTTCCCTCTTACATAAAATGCCCGTGACATGTGATGTGCCTGATTGTAACAGAGATAGAACTGTGCCCCAAGACAGATGTGTCAGAACAATATTGAACCCCTCAGCGTTTCAGCTGAGCTCTCACAGGGATTGTACTGCACTTCTAACCAGATCATCAGGATTTTCCTTGTGATCCCTCCTTCTTCTTTCCAGGTATGGGTTCGAAGGGGTCATCCTCTCCATCTATGGACTGGATCGAGAAGATCTGCATTGTGACAAAGACGACACCTGCCATTTTCAAAAATCAGAGGCCATCCTGAGAGAACTGGATGTAGAAAATGCCAAACTTTACCTGGACTTCATCGTTCTTGGGATTTTCTTCTTCTCTCTGCGCCTGATTGCCTATTTTGTCCTCAGATACAAAATCCGAGCGGAGAGGTAAAGGAAAAGCAGCTAAAGCAATGCAGTAGGAGAACTTTAGACATGCAATAGAGGGCACTTGACATTGTCTCACTGTGGCAGGCTGGTCCCCAGTGCCCAGCCAGATGCTGTCCTGACCGAGCCCATGGAGAGCCACAATGGGATAGTGGACATACAGTGTTAAGCCAATCAGTCCAGTTGGGTTGGGTCATGTTTTCATTACACTTTCTAGCTTTAACTAGGAAGAAGAACTAGAAGGGAATTTTACACCACAGAATATCAATACCGAGGCAGTGTAACTGTAACAAGAAACCTGGCTGCAGGAGCTTTCCTTATGAAAACCAATTTTGGGATAAGGTCACCAGGATCAGTTCTGGTAGCCAGAATAGTGTATTGTCATCTCTAGTTGACAAGGTAATGAGATGCAAAATGAGGAGTGCAAAGAAAATAGGATTCTCTCATCTTTTTAAATTCAGAGTTTCATCTTTGCGGTTTTCTATGTATTATTTTGCAGTTCTTTTCCACAGAATTACCCCTTCTGGCTAAAAGTCTGTAAATGTATTAATAAGGTAAAGACATCTTTTTAATATGGATACTTTTTTAAAGGAAACCTAAAGTGATTCAAGTAATTATTTTTGTTTCTGTCTGAATTTAGAATTCTGGTGCTTTACTTGTCGAGCTGGTCTCATATCTGAAAACTGTAATGATAGGAGGAAAAGGCAGATTCTGAATCTGCACTAAACCTGTGGTCCTATGTGGAAGCAGCACTGGATAGCACATGCAGTTAGACATGGTCAAGCTGTCACTGAATGGTTGAAAAAAATATTCTTTTGCAGTGTCTTTAAATTCTTAGTATTTGTGATATTTTGAGATACTAACTCTGCTCATTATCTGTTTGATCTACCTCCTGCGAATGAAAAAAATCAAAGCACTCCAAGGCTCATTTTTAATTAAATTGTGAAAGCAGGATGTATCCCTAAAGTGATTGTTAAAGGAGTGCAAGAGCTGTCCACAGATCAAAGCTTGGGCTGCTGTGTTACAATACCTGTGACTGCCTCATCCAGAGGTGTTCATTACATCTGCAGCACACTCTGTGTAGGACTCCCCTCAAAATACACAAATCACCTTGTAATGCTGCAGGTCTAATTACGCCAGGCAGTTTTGTCCTCATCCCTAAGTCTACATGCACAACATGGGAATCAATTGGTCTGAACATCAATGAAACTGTTATTTTGGGTTACTTTGTAAATTTGGCAGGGGGAGTTTGGGTTCCAAGTCGATGTGAATTTTTTACCGATTTTCCCGGGTTTGGATTTTCAACCCCAAATGAATCCACCATACACACGTTGGACACCTTGGCGAGCTTTGGTGCAAATTGCACAACCTTCAGCCATGACTGTGGATTTATCTTGGTGTCCCAGACCCCTGAGTGAGACCTGCATGTTCTGGAAATGCATTATTCCCATCATGATGCTGAAGTCTTGTAGGTTGGAAGCAGCTCAATGTCAGCAAACCCTTGAGGAGCCCAACAGCTCAAGGCAGCACAACAGATAAGAGAGACCTGGTGCATCTGCTGGCCTTCAGCAGTCAAAAACTCACAAACTTTTGCATGACTCCGAGGCTGTGTCTATCCTAGTGAAATATATAGTGCCAGGGCCAGCTCTGTTAGTCCTCAGACAACTGGGGCTAATAGGAATGGCCCCTGTACTGACTCCTAAACAGCCCAAACACTGTCTAAAAAAGCTCTGGCTGTGCTGGGCTGCACCTCTGCCATTTAGCAGGGAAGACAATTCTTTCCCAGTTTTCCTGGCCCGTGCCCAGGCTCTGTTTGATTTACCAGTACAGACACAGACTGGGTGTATCTGTTAAACTCAGGACATTTGAACTAAGCCTGTGGTCTGGAAGGCTTTAAATCAAGTCCCATATTTTAGGAAGGTTAGCTGAACTTTCCCTGAAAATAAGGTTGACCTGTGAAAGAAAAAAAATCAATCTTTACTGTAGAAGAAAAACCAAGTTCCTTGCACAGCCTCTTTGCATAATTTTTGTTGCTGTTCTTTCTCCAAAAGCTTTTGTACAGCTCTGCAGCTTTTCCAGGCATAATCACAAGCAGGTACAAACCTATATGGCTGTCAGATTTGAAAAATGAAGAATTTGAGCTATTCTAAATAATACTCACAGCTGTGAACAGTTTTTAAATAAGGCACAAGCTGAAATCCCTTTGGCACAACATGCCTTGATTATTTCAAGACTCTCAAAGTATTTGTGAATATTACAGGCAGTTCAAACACTTTTTGCAAGCAGACAAAGGACTACACTTGCCAAATTACTCTTGGCTTGCAGACATCTGCTCCAAGCTGAGGTCAGAGTGTGACATCCCTGGCATTGAATACTTTTGGGGTTCATGTTTTGTGTTTACCAACACCATTTACCAAATACCACCCTGACAATCCCTTGCAGAGTTCCAGGTGAGGTGACTTTGCTGGCATTTCAACACTGGTAACTTGCAGGATGCTGTTCTCTCCCATCTAGACCAGTTTTACAGTGTGAGTTGTTATCTGTGCCTGTTCCTCTGTTTTTAGACTTTCTCATTTTATGTTTTCAGCCTGCAGCATGTCCTCCTGTACTGAAACTTTGTATTGTGTTATGGTAGCCAAAAATCTGGTCCTCCATGGGTGTTCCTGAGAAAATTCCTGCTCTGGGATAATTTTTGTCACTTCTTTTTTTGTTAGATATGCTTTTTCCAGCCTTCTGCTGGCAGCATTTAGCTGGAAGTTACTATTCTAAGGAACGCTTCCAGACTGTAGTATCCCAGTAAAGAAGTAATTCTCTGGAAACTCAGTGATAAACATAGATGAGATAATATTTTTTCCCTCCCTAGGTCACAAATTAACTAATGATCTCTCTTTTGTCACTGCTCTGGGACAGAAGTATTTAAAATCCATCTCAATTATGTTTTCATCTACTGCAAAGATTTTTAACCTAGTCTCAGGTTGGTTCTTTTTTTCTCTTTATGTGGAAATAAATTCTAATAGCCTGGTATAAAACCTATTTCCAGGTTAATGGGCTGAGCATGCATGTGCTGTTGTGTTGAGCAGCACTTTGTGAAGCTCTGGAGGCTTCACTTGGAAGAATAACAAGGCTAGCAAGATTCTAAAGCCTTCAAATCCTCAATTTTCAAGTCTTCAATTTTATAGCCATATATAAAGAGCCATAAACTGTTTGAAATCAATGCCACTATTACCATTTGAACCACTCACAGCCTGGCTAAAAGTTGTGTAAGAGGCTAAAGGTTTCTAAAGGTCACCCGAAAACTGAATGTATGATTTTTGTTGGGATTGCAGGAAGACTTTAGTGTCCTGTTGGCCTCCTTGTTATATTTTGACTGGTTTTGACATGTTGATTTGGTTACTGTGTGCATTAGTTAAGACTGTAGGTCCTTCATCCTTCTTTTGTTGTTTTTCTTCATGGAAACTTGCATATAATCTGAAAAACCCTGAAGGTTATTAAAAATAACTTGAAGCATCATTATTTACAATTAAATAAAAGATTTGGAAAGCAGGTACTACTCACAAGAAATTGATAAGATGCCATTTTTACAGGTCAAAGGGAGTAAGAGAAGACTGACTGGTGCTGAAATCCTCTTCAGCTCTTAGAATTTGGAGCACAAAGTACCTATTTTCCTTAAAAGAGAGGGATATGGGCACATGTAACAGGGAGAGCTGGTTATGTAAGTGGGAGATAATGAACTTGAGTCCAAGTACTGGATGTCTCAGGTGATTGACAGCTCGATCCACACCTCTGTGTCAAAGCCTGTGTTCTCAGCAGAAAGGAATGTTTTATTAAACACTTGTTCCTGCAAGGACGTGTGGTACATACTGACCTGTGCCACCCCAGTGATCCTCACAGAGGAGATATTTCCTGTCCTATTTATACAATGTTTGGTGGATTTTTAGATTCTCAGAATCCGGGGGAAGGCCAGCAAAGCAGAGATCCTGGTGGGAATCTGTTACAGACCACCCAATCAGGATGAAGAGGCAGATGAAATATTCCAGGGGAAGTCTTGTGATCAATCCCCCTTGCTCCTGTGGGAGAGCTTAACTTGCCAAATGTCTGCTGGAAATACAACACAGCAGAGAGGAAACAGTGCAAGAGATGCCTGGGATGTGTGGGAGGTAATTCCTGACACAGCTGGTGAGGGAACCGACCAGGGGTGGTGCCCCACTGGACCTCTTTGGGAACAGAGAAGGGCTGGTGGGTGATGTGATAGCTGGAGATCCTCTGGGGAATGAAATGGTGGAGTTTTTCATTCTTGGGGAGATGGAGGGGTGGCAGCAGAACTGCCACCTTGGACTTCTGGAGGGCAGACTGTTTGGGAGCTGGGTTGGCAGAGTCCCTTGGGAGGCAGCCCTGAAGGGCTGAGAAGTTCAGGAAGGCTGGAGATCCTCAAGAAGGAAATCCTAAAGGCACAGCAGGAGCAGACCATCTATCCCCAAGTGTGCCAGAAGATGATCCAGAGGGGGAGAAGGACCAGCCTGGCTGAGCAGAGAGCTTTGGCTGGAACTCAGGGAACAAACCATGGTGTATGACCTTTGGAAGACAGGGCAGGCAACCCAGCAGGACTACAAGGATGTTGTGAGGTTATGCAAGGAGAAATTAGAAGGGTCAAAGCCCAAGTAGAACTTAATCTGGCTAGTGCTGTGAAAGACAATAAAAATATCTCTGTAAATACAGCACTAAGGAGAGTCTCCACCCTTTATTGGATGCCATCCTTTATTCCTACCAGAACAGCCCCATAGGGTGCAATTGCTCAGGAATTTGTGTGTGGAGACCCATTTATACAGTATGATCATGTGAAAAGCTGTTGGGAACTAGAAGTAGGCAGAAAATGACACCGTGTCATGTCCTCTGTGACAGCCTGTGACAGGCTGATCACTGCAGTGCCACACAGCACTGGTGAGTGCATAAATTAAGTGCTGAGTGCCACTGGAGTTAATCAGGAGCTCTGCCATTAATGAACAGGGGCTGTAGCATTTTCAGGGATCGACGCCTACTGCCCTCCTCTTGAATACTTGTTTCCATAATACACAAGGAGGTTGTTGTGGTGTATCCCACTGAGTGATTTCTATAAACCCACATACCACTCTTCATATTACATGTCTAAAAGTTTCAGGTTGAGCCTGCAAGCATAGCAAGTTTCATTTTAATTCTGTTTAATGCTTTATTTCTGTTTCTGTACATATTTCACGTAGAGTTTCTGAAGGAGTAATTGTACCATAGAGCACAAATCTAGCTTCAGTCTTTGTTATTTTGAAACTTTACGATGAATGATAATTTTATGCAGTTGTCAGCTGTAGAACCTTCCTTTAAGAGATTTAGATTTCTGTTGAGACCCGTTGCCAGCACAATAAAACAAAGGGTGACCAGTATCCTTTAGTCTCCTTTGGCACAAGACATGTCCATGGCTCAGCCTGCATTCTCTGCACTGGTTATGCCTTCAAGACACATCCAGCTTTTGCCAATCCATTTTTTTTTTTCTGGGGGCTTCCATGCAGCTCAGCCCATGCTTGTGTCCCTTTTTTCTGGATATTTATGGCTGCTGTCCATGTGGGGTGTGAAAATGAGCTGCGTGGGAACAGTGCAGGATGGTTAAAGGTGGGGGGATGACTTTGAGACTTCTTTGAGCTACCAAAACCCCAGTGTGCTGGATCTCTGGGTCTGCTTTACTCTTTCAAGGAGACAAAAATTCAAAAATGTCTTTTTAAGCAGATTGCAAGGCAACATGGAAGTTTCTACTTTTAAAGGTTGACGGGGTTTTCTACTTCAGTGGCATCTGTGATGTCTTTTTTTCTGACCCCATTGTAGCTTATTTTAGTGGCCCATTTAGGGTAATCATTATACAAATTCCTTTCTGTTACTTCCAGAAACCAGCTTTCCTGGCTTCAGTGATAATTATACCAACCTTTACAAATGTGAATTAGTTGCTGAGCAATTTTTTTTTAATGGAAAAAAAATATCTTAAATTATGGCAAAAGAAAATTAAATTTGAGAAGATTACACTGATACATCTTAAAAAAAGAAGATAAGTCCTGCAGTGGAGCCAAGCCTTTACCTGTGTCAGTATGGATTTATCAAATACCTTATCTGTGTCAGCAGACCTTATTGTGAGATACTGCCCTTGAACCTGTTACTGAATTACTTAACATTCGGTTCTTTTGTTTTTCAAAGCAAGAGTCAATGCAAGGTATGATTTTAAATCAGCGTGCTAAAGTGTGCATATTCTGTATATCTAATATGTCATTGTTGTCTCTTGTTTCTGTAATGCATTTGCATTACTATGAATCAATTTTATTCTGCTTCTCTAGAGACTCTCGCTGCCTGCACGCTGTGATATATTTGCACTGTTGTAGATATATATATACATATAATGTAATTATATTATACAAACCATGTCTTTTTCAGGTTGCTTGTTACCTTTGTAGTTTACGCTTCCCGGTACAGTGGACCTGAGTAAAAATGTGGGATGTGGGGCATTCTGATGATATATTACAGTAATAGAGAAATCTTTGTATATTTCTGTATACTTAATACCTGTAAGAAGAGATTTGTATGTGCATTATTTTCCAAACTTAGGGCTTTGTTTTCTGAGACTAGAGAACATTTATGATAATGTAACACACACACACACACACACAAAAATCAAATAAAGTGTTATTATTTTCAGACAGATGCCTTTGTCTCTGTTGTCACTCAGAGGGAAGTGGAAGGTGTGTTGGTAGTGATACATTTTCACTGCCTGCTCCTTGATCCTGGCAGCCAGCAAGGACATGGAATTGCCTGTTTCACATGTAGATTTTGGTGGTTTCAGGTAACTCCCAGTACAGGTGGGTTACAGAAATATCCAGTAAAAATCCTTAAAAACATCAACTGCAGTCACACCATGGGTTGGAACTAGATTATATTTAAGATTCCTTCCAATCAAAACAGAGCAAGCATCAGGGGGTGCTTCCCTGAGAAACCCTACACAACTGAAGGACTTCCTGAACCAGTGGAATCAATTACCTTTGTATTTTTATCTAATTTTGGTGGATTTTTCTTCCATGGACTGATCTTGTGATCATCTTGTCCTTGCTAGCTGCAAGTGGCAGCAGATGTTCCCTGTGCTGTTTCATTGTGAGAGGCAGGAAAGGATCATTCCTTGTTTGCCTTCTGCTGGGCACTCTGGAATGTGTGGATTTCTTCCTCCCTTCTTCCCAGCTGAAGAGAGGGAGCGTTTTATCCTACCAGTCACTCCTGTCCATTTCCTATTTTACCAAACACTTTTCTCCCTCATTCTGCCACAGCACCTGATGTTCTGCAGCCCTCCGTGCATTTCTGTCACCAGGAAAGCCTTCAGCTGGTTTAGAAGCCAGTATTTTAATTTCTTGTGTTTCTCCTGAAGATCCACATTGGCCAAAAAATGACATGCTTACTGGTTCTGCTGGACTGCTGCTTCCTGCTGCACTGGCAGGGAAATTCTTGGGCAGAAATCCTGACCTGTGTGAGGCCCCAAGAACAGTGTCAGGAGGAGGGTTCCGTGTTGGTGTGCTGTGCTTTGGCAAATACTCACTTTGCCTGAGTGGCTTTTCATGCAGCTTTAGGGCTGTTTCATGGTGTTTGTGTGTTGGGCTTAAGGCCAAGCCTAGACAGCATCACTGTCCTTGTGCCTTGTGCAACAAAATTACCTGCCTTGCTCACCACAGTTCAAAGAAAACTGCCCTAACTTTTACAAGTACCCACTCAAAAATAACATGAGCAGTGATGCTCAAAGCATGAAGGATGCAATAGGATTGCATTTTCAAGACAGTTTTCTCAGGATGACAGAGATTATACTTTATGTTATGTTTTATAGCCCTGGAAATAATACTAGATTGAAGGAATTACATTCTCAAAATCGAAATGCCTCCCTGTCCCCAGGTGATGTCCATAGATCAGGAAGGGAAGAGGAGGAACAGGAGTCATTCATAGCCTGAGTGGCAACATAAATTACTTTAAACATTTTATATGGTAGTTAATGCTATTAAATAAGCCAACCATAAACTTCTCATTAGCAACACTGCAAAAATTAATATACCTCACATGCAATTACCATCCACTGTGCACTCCAAATGGATTCATAAAATAAAGAGCGTTTGAAAACAAAGGAAACTTTATTTTCTAAGAGCTATCCATTTAAAACAGGAAGTGGGTAGAGTAAGAGAGATGGGCTTGCTGAGCCTGGGAGGGTGCCGGGATCTGAGCAGTGCCCAGGTGAGCACTGAGCAGGTGCTGTGCTGTCAGCCACCAGCACTGGCATCTTCCCTTGGGACAGCCTTCATGAAGGGCTGGGTGGGAAGTGTTGCCAGCTCCATTTAGGGCAGAGAAGCTCTCAAGGGCTGGATTAGTCAAACCGACACTAATTGCATCCATTTCTGTTGTTTAGTGCATTTGAAATTTCACAGCCTCATTTGGCTTTGCGTCTTTTTTTTCTTTTTTTTTTTTCTGTGCCTTGTACATTTTTTCAAGATCTGTGAATTTTATTATGCACTGCTAACTCTGTGTGATGGCTTTGCCAGATTCCTGGCATTCCCATTCTGAGCCTGTGCCTGCACACACATGGGAGGGCTGAGGAAAAAGTCAATGCTATCTCTTCCACAGACAGAAAACATTATCAAAACATGAAGTTGATCCATTGTCAGCCTCTGACAGCAAAAACACCCCTCAGAGTTGCACTGTTTCCCCCAATTCTTTCTAGCAGAGTCATTCTCTTGTCCCACTGCCTGTTTTGCTCTGCTGGGCAGGTGAAATAAAGCTCCACCTCTTCCTAAGACCTTTTTGCTTATCCCCACGGCACCTGTGGAGTCAAAGATGAAGTAAATTTTGTGGCTTTATCAAGAGTCTTACAGGTGCTTTTTCTCTTTCTCCTATGTAAGAATCAGACAGTAACCCCAAAGTACTTAAAGAAGAAACAAAATTGACAGTAAACCTTTTGATTTTGCTCCTTCTGTTTCTTGAAACTCATATTCTGTGTCTTGGTGAAGCATCCCTTGGATGGGGCACATTGCCAAGTCTCCAAAAGGACAAGAAGCAGGGGAAAGCTCATTTTGTGGCAGGAGGGAGCTGGATTTTACTTACCAAATTTACTTTTCATTAATATTTCTAGAAACGCCACAGACTGGAGTGTCAGTCCACTCTGGTGGTAAGTCAGACCCCTGGGAGTTGCCTAGAATTTCTGCAACAAGTTCAGCAATTAAGATACTTGGCTCAGCTGCAGTGAAATATTTTGATTCAAGAGTTCCAGATTCTCATTCCAATTGTGGTGTTTTAGGACTGAATCCCTCAAAACTGCTGTTTACCAAAACAACCTTCTGTTATGCTCTGAGACAGAAGCACATGTTGAAGGAGACCTAACTCAGAAACAGATGGGAACAGGACCCTACAAGGGCCTGTCTTTGTCCAGTGGTTTCTCCGAGGGGAATTTCTGGCTGCCACAGTGGGTGTGCAAAGGGAGATCACAAAGCACAAGAAATTATCATAGCGAGGTGAATAGAAACACTGGTCTCCAGCAGAAAAGTACTTTGTTTTCTTACCCTGCCCACCTCTGGTAAAGTGGAAGTTATATGAAATGATATTTCATGAAGTGACAAATGGAAATTTTGCCATTCACTGGCAGGGGAAGGAGCACTACCCAGCTGGTTCTAGAGCATGAGTGCATTCTGCATTGCAGCACTAATATTTTACAGCAAAGTCTGTTTGTCTGGCTGTTTTCATCTAGTACTGAGGACATGTTTGTTGTCTCGTTGTGTACCTGGTGGAGTGTGCTGGGACAGGGACCATCCATGCTTTCTAGGGCAGTTGGGCAGCTCACATTCATATACCAACACTGGTAGCTTTCAAGTACTTTAGAAGAAGGCTCAGATGAGGAAAAAGAAGCCTGAAGAGTAATAATGGACTCTTCTGCCCAAAGAGGACTTCTGTTTCTGGCAGAGTGCTGCTTGGAAGACTTACCTGAGAGCTTCTGAAACTCTCACCTGAAATTTGCTCCTAAGGAAGGTTTAGCAGCCCTCACCTCAGTGTGGGTTTTCCTTCTTGGACTCAGTCTGGCAGTGAGTGCAACCTCTTGGAAACTGAATCTGGGTCTGGAGATCATCATTCTGCCTGTGTTCAACACAGGGAGCCTGGTTTGGTTCTTGTGTTTTATTTTCTGTTCTCCAAGCTGTTTAATAGCATCGTGGTTGAGTTTTCAAGCTTTAATAAAGTCAGTAACTCACAGAGAGACCTGTGGCAGCACTGTGTGATTTAGCTGCTCTCAAGAGAGGAAGATTTCAGTTTCCATATTCTTTTTCACTTCAGTTTAGCACCTTGTCTGAAATCTTTCTTTTGAACACGAGCTTTGCCAGAGGAGGTGTGTGACACTGTTGCAGGATCCATACCCTTCCCAGAGTCATTTGGGAATGGCACCTGAAGGAAGTGGCACATTAAAAAACCCACTTTTTTTTGGAGGTGTTTACAGTTAAATCCCTTGTTCACATGGCTACAGGTTTGTTCTTCATTGCTAGCACCCATCTGCTCTGAGCTCCTTGTCTGTCCTAGTTTTCTCCCATTACATCTCCACGTCAGCCAAACACCGCTTTCCTGCATTGCTTCAAAATGAACAGTTTCCGAGACCTTTTCCTTGGCAACAATTGCTTTAAAAGCCAGTAGAACATTTTCCCTCACTGAAGCACCATTGCAATCAATCTGCAATGTCAAACATGCTCTATCCAGCCCTTATTAGAAGCTGGAGCTTTGGTGGCACTCAGCTGCCATGGTTGCAGTTTAGGACTATTGGGTATTTGGTATTTTAAACGTCATTCACTGCGTAATGGCCTCATCAGCACAAAGCCTTTGTGTCACAAATTGACACAAATGGGTTCCTGTGGCACCTTTGCTGACGAAAACCACATAGCTGACCTACTTTTTTCCCCCTTTGTGTTGGTTTAACACAGCCTGGTTTTTGGTGGGGGCAGGAGAAAAGCTGCTGGAAACTTCTATGTCCGGCACAGAGCTCTGACGATGGGAAAGTTACTAGCCCAATTAGACAAGTTGGTAACGCCTCTGTGATGACATATTTAAGAAAGGAAAAAGCGCGGGAAGTTCTCTTTCTTCTCGTAAGGGGTGGTGAGGCGGCTGCCAAGGCCCATCCCAGAAGGGGCCGCCAGGGGCCTTCCCAAGGCTGGGATTGTGTGGCCGGAGCCTTCCGGAGGCCGGGGCCTTCCCAAGGCTGGGGCCTTCCCAAGGCTGGGACTGTGTGGCCGGAGCCCTCTCGAGGCCAGGACCGTGTGGCCAGGGCCCTCCTGAGGCCGGAGCCACCCAAGCGGTGCTGGCGAGGACCACATGGCCCACAGAGAGAGACACGGCGAGCAATTCCCCGCTGTGAAACCCAGACGAGATCAACGTCTCAACTGCAGCTTACAGACACCAACTTTCTCCCGAGTCAGAGGAAAAGGAAAAGTGAGGACACGTGAGGAGAACCAACATGGCGGCAGCGAGGTCGGTGAGAAAAGTGTCCAAGCGCGGGAGCTGAGATTCTCCTGCGAGCCATGGTGAGAACTATAATACAATAAATGGTGTCCCTGTAATTCATGAGGTGCAGGGGGGGTGCAGAGATCCATGCCCAGCCCGTGAAAAAAGAGTACTCACTCTGGAGCACATGGATATTGAAAAGCTGTAATCTAGGGAGGAACTTGAACAGAGAGAGATGACCCTTGCTTTTAGAGAAGACAGCCTTCGCTTTCAAACTAGAACAGCTCATCCTTAAAAGACTAAACCCCATGAACTAAAATGACCCACGCTAAGGCAGTTGTGAGAACACTGCTTGGCCCGTGGGAGGGACTCACATTGCAGTAGGTTTGGGTGGGACTGCTGCTTGTGGAAGTTAAAACCACATTAGGAAAGTTCACAGAGAATTATCTCCTGTGGGAAGGATCCCACAGCACAGCAGAAGAAACTCTTTTCCTTAAGCATACTGAAGAAGGATTTTTAAGAAATTAAGTACTGACCAAAACCCCATGTTTTGTTTCCTTGTGTGGTCGGTGGAAAGAGGGAGGGACTGGGAAAGAATGGTGTTCTGAAGGTTTGGTTTGGTTCTTATTACCCTTTTTACTTTTAATTCTGTTAATAATAAATTTTCTTTATACTGTTTGAGTTCTGAACCTGTTTTGCCTTTAAGTGGTTTTTTTTCCAATAATCCCTAACTCATGAAGATGAAGTTTTCAATTCCCCCTCCTCTGCTCAGGTATAGCAGAGGAAAATAAGTAGATGGTTTCTTCATGGGTGCCTGGCACTTAGCCAGCATCAACCACGACACCCTTCCAGAAAAATATTCAGAACTTTGTTTATTTATTTAGCACTCACTGCACAGCAATGTGGGTGTGCAGAGCTGCAGATACAAAGGGTGAGTCTTCATTCAAGTCTTTTTCTCTCTGTGACTGTAAATGAGGCCCATGGACACTGCTTCAGGTGAGAGGAGCCCTCAGAGTGACCCTGAAGGGGAGGAGAGGAAGGTCCCCCCCTTTTGTAGCCACATCTCTGCAGCTCCTGCACACTTCTCTTTGGTGTGCATTCCTGTTTTGGGATCTTACTTTGCTCTGCCTTGGCTCTGCTTGTAATCTTCAAATCCTCAGCAGCTGTGGCTTTCACTCTGTTTCTGCCAAATTTATTTTCTCACCAAACATGTTAAATTTTAGAATTCTAGGCAGTTTTTTCAGGTTCATTTCTGTAAGTGTGGATAACAGTCTACCTGGAGAGACCTTGCACACTTACCTAATGTAAATTCCCAGAACAGACATCATCCCTTCAGACTTAGTGACGATGGCAGATCCTGAGGTAATAATTATTTGTGCTGTGAGCAACTCTGATTTATAACCCCAAATGTCTGGAGCAGCTGTGTGACCCTGTGGTGGCTTAGCTCTTGGGAACAGTTGGCCTCAGCACAGCAGTTCATGGTTTTTGCAGGTGACCTCATGCCCAGGGATGATGCTGAGGGCACTTGGTCTGTTCAGGCTGGAGAAGGGGAGGCTGAGGGGAGACCTCACTGCAGCTCCAAGTCCTTGTGAGGGGCAGAGGAGGGGCAGGCACTGAGCTCTGCTCTGTGGTGACAGTGACAGGACTAGGGGGAATGTCCTGAGGTTGTGTCAGGCCAGGTTTAGGTTGGATACCAGGAAAAGGTTCTCCCCCAGAGGGTGGCTGGGCACTGAAAGGCTTCCCAGGGAATGGTCACAGCACCAAGCCTGGGAGAGCTCAAGGAGTGTTTGAACAACACCCTCAGGCACAGGAATTCTTGGGGTTGTGCAGGGCCAGGAGCTGGACTTGATGATTCTTGTGGGTCCCTCTCAACTCAGCATTTTCTGTGATTCTATGAGACATCTCCAAAGACCTTCAGTACCCTGCTCAGTTTATTGTTTGTATTACAACCAGTATCTGACCATATTCAAATTATATTATTGAGCCTGTTGGAAGTGGTTTATGAATGACTAGTTTTTTACCTGCCTGGATAAACTTACTCATCACTAAAGTGTACTGGGATAAATCAAACCTCCAAGGAAACATGTTAAGGAGGAAGTTTTTTACAGTAAGGGTGGTGAAAGGCTGCAACAGGTTGCTCAGAGAGGTGAAAAGTCCCTGGAAATCCCTGGAAAAGTTCAAGGACAGATTGGATGGGGCCAGGAGCAACCTGATCAAGTTGAAAACATCCCTGTTCATTGCAGGGAGGGTTGGACTAGAGGACCTTTAAATGTCCCTCCAAACCATTCTGTGATTCTGTGTGCCCACCCTCTTCTCTCTCCTTGCAGCACAGCCCTGCACAACAGCTCTCCCCTGCTGAGCCCTGGGCACAGTTTGCTGCTGCAGCTGTCTCAGGTCTCCCATTTTATTCCCAACAGGGCTCTTCGAGGCTCTTTACTGGGCTCTTTACCGAGCTCTCACTCCGCTGAAGCAGGGCAGCATTCAAGGCTCCCAGGGGACAGCAGCCACACTCGACACCAAGAGCTTCTCCTGTGTCTGGTGAGACACAGCAGCTCCATTTCAGGTTTGGGCAAGGGTTGGGAGAGCCTGTGTGTTGCTTTTAGTGTTGCAGAGGCATTTCCTGAGCGTGGCCCATGGGAGCCACTTGTGGTGAGCACCAGAGACAGGGTGGTGCAGAGAGCAGGAGGGGTTTGAGTCAGACCAGCACAGTGATCACCTAACAAAGGTACCCTTCCCTGTGTCTCAAGGGGGAAAAAAAAAGCCCAAACCCACAGCTATATCTATATAAAGGCACACCCTGAATATTTCCAGCATTCAGAAGGACGAGTGGCCCGTGTGATGCCAGCTAACAAATTCAAGCAGTCACTTGCAAGTGTGAAGTGTAACTAACACAAAAAGCTGAGTGCTGTGTTCCTTTTGGAAGCATTGGTGGCTGCTCCCTCATCAGCAGGTTGCTGACATGCCAAATTTCCTGGGAAACAGAGAAATACACAGCTTTAAAATAAAGACAGCGAAAAAAAACCCTGACAAGTTGTGTCGTACTTCTTTTATTACAGTGAAAACCTGTGCGGTGCTAGGCTACTGAGAGAATAAAAGCTACCAGTAACTTTTCATCAGAAAGGAGTCAATCCCAGATAAAAAACAGTCTAGAAATCATGGCTGTTGCAAAATACAAAGTCTGAGTTGGGACCTCCCTCTGTTGTTCCATTGGAGTAGATCCAAAGATTGCAAAGTTCTCGATGGAAGTTTCTCCTTAACAAGCTGGGGAGGAAAAGAGGAGAAGCAGATTAAGGGACACGTTTTCTCCATAAATCACACAAGCTGCGAGGAGGTGTTTTGCCTTGATGTGGGACATTCCAAAAGGCAATTTTTTAGTGATTTCAACCAACCCCCCTATGTAGATGTGTTTCCTAACTATGATTCAGATCAGCAAAACCAAATTATGGTGAATTGTGTGTAGTACAAAACACAGTGAGGCTGAGGCTGTTGGTTATGAAATATGCTGAAAGGTCAATCCTGACTAAAACAAAGTTAGCAGGGGATCAGAAATTTCTGTAAGTTTCATTCCACATTTCTAAAGCAAAGCCTTTTATCTCTCATGCTGATAAGGTGGATGTGAGCGGGGTGGCTGCACCTCTACCATGGCATTAGCCATGGGCTTGAGCTCACACCTGAGCCCAGACTACCACATTGCCCACAAATCCCTGGCTCAGATGCACCAGCAACACCCCACTCTCTGTACAAGAAGCTGTTTTTTTAGAGTTTAGCCACCTTTTCCTGCTCACACCCTTAGGAATCTCTGGCTGGCCCAGCACACCAAGCCTGGGTGGAGCAGGGACCCTGCCAGGAGGTGTGGAGCATCCACAGGGCACAGGGGACATCTCCTGCAGGACATTACCTTCCTCCATGACACGGTGGTAGAAGCACCAGGGGACACCAGCGGGGTGTGCCCTGAAGCAGCAGCCCCTCTTTGTGCACTCCCTGGGCTTGATGCCGGGGTGGCCACAGTTTATCCTGGTGTAAGGATCGTTGGGACACACTTTCTTCACTGTGTAAAGCAAAAAAAAAAACAACAACAAAGGAAGGAAAGAGAATGTGTTACTTCGTTCTCCATCTGCCTGGTGATGTAATTCACAAATAAAAGGCAGGACACAAAGGTGAGGTCCCTGAGCACGTCCCTGATGACCTCTGAACCAACTTCAGGCAGCAGATTCACCCAAATCCTCACCCAGCCTCCTAGGCAAAACTAAATTCCAAAGGATGATGAATTGCTGCTGTGCCCCAGGGAGCACAGGAGGCAAAATTCACCCCTGGAAGTGTCTGGCAGCAATACATCTTTACCTATCCTAAATCCAGCAATGGGGTGAAAAGTCCTGTGTCTCCCGTAGTGGTAACACATGCACTGGCCTCAGACCAGGGTTTTATTCATGACCTGACCCCATGCTCACCCCAGAGCAGCCTGGCTAACATGGGGAGAGGACCACCCAGCCCTCTCTGCGTGCCAGCTTAAGTTACAGAAAGCAAATAAGTCCTTTAGGAGGAAATCACAACTCTGCCAGGCACTTAAAACTAAAATCCCAAGCAAAGAGATTATACCACCCAGCTTGAATACTTCAGTTTTCCTCTCATGGAACAGTTCTGCTCAGAAAAGCAATTCTATGAAAATAGCACTGTAAGTTGCTGCTGCTTGTTTTTAAGGTTTACAAGAATTGCAAACAGTGCTCAAAAGCAAAACTGTTTTTTTTCCTACTCTAATTCTGATCCCTGCTGACTAATCTCGATTTATATCAGGTTCTTCTGTTGGGTAACATTGCCTTTGCACCCTCATTTCCTTTCATGCCACCTGTGCAGCTGCTGAGACTGCCCTGAAGTTCTCCTAAGAAGGAGTTGTGCTGTCAGCCCAGCAAATGGAGCTTACACTGAGTTAATTAACGCAGCTAATTACACTCAGTTACTTAACACAGTTATGTAAAATATACAGATAATCCTTGAAAGACTGGGAGAGCAGCTGTTATCCTCCCTGAGAAAATAATGGCAAAAAATAGAAGCAGGATGCTGGCAGATGTCAAACGAGTAGCCACAGAGCAAACCCACTAAATAAGTGCTGAGGATCCCTTGCTAAACCCATGGAGAAGACCACAAATGACACTGAAATGTCTCTAAATAATCAGCATGGGTTGTTTGATAATTCGAAGCCTAAAGGAAGAGGAAATATATCGTGTGAAGAGGATGAGGCAGAAGTCTGATGGATAAGCAAAGCTTGACTTTGCATTTTATTACCACTGGTCTCCTAACAGAGGTTTGTGCCCACTTTTCTTGCCTAAGCAGAAAAGCAGAACTGCTCCCTGGTCGTAGACATTTCTGGATAATCAAACACGAGGTAAATCGGTGTTTCTGGCAGAGATATTACCTTTCTTTGGTTTAGGACTGTAGCACCAGGGGACGCTGGGGACTGAAGCGTTGAAGCAGCACCCAATTTTCTTGCACTCTGCTGCTGAGATCCCCGGGTAGCCACAGTTTGTCCTCTCCCTGGGAACCACTTTACACTGGCATTTTGCTGTTCAGGACAGAAGGAGCAAGTTACAGGGTGTCAGTTTGCACACTTGTTACAGGGGGTGTTTATCAGATGCTCACTGGGAGCAATGCTCTTTCCCTAAAGGTTTTCCATCTTTTCTGCTCCCTGACAAGACCACAACCTGAGTGGTTTTAAAGCTGCTTTTAAACTTCTACCGATTTTGGTCAGGGCTGTACATCACCCTTTGAGAATCTGTGGTCTCACTTGCAGCCCAGCCAGCCCAGCACAGTGGGGTCTGTGGGCTTCAAATCGACCACACCAAATGGGAAATCCCAAGAACTTCAAATACTATGATATTAAATCTTTGCTGCTTTGCCCATCTCATGTGAAGAGAAAAAGATTTAGTTAAGGGTCCAGTGGCTATTCAAACAGACATAAAGATAGAAAATCTTTGCATTCTTGACAGATGATTATAAAATACAGGGTGATGAGCAAAATATGCTTTTAACATTTTAAGTCTCTTGCACAGTCATCCACAACCAAGAAATTCTGGAGCTGTCCTCCAGCTGTCATTGAGTTACTTGCTTTCCACTTCTGGAGCTGTCTAAATGACTTGTCTCTTACTGAGGAGGCAAATAGACTCCTTTAAACCTGTATTCACATGGCAAAGCAGCATAAACCAAATGTCAGAAGACGATTTAGACAAAGCTGGCTCCTGTTCCAGCCCTGCTCCTGTTCTAGTGACTTCCTCTGCCTTTGCAGCGGGTTCCTGGTTATTCCACCAACACAAGAGTTCACCTGCAGTCTTTCACATTTTGCTATAGATCTCTCTGAAAAACACTTAAAAGTAGGCTCCAGATTTGGGAATAAACAGCAGCACAGAAAGCCATTTGCTGTCTGGCCTGTTAAAGCCAACAGGCTCTGGCTGCAGTCGGTGGGATGAGGGTCCCACACGTACCTGGAAGGCAGCAGGAGGTGGATGTACTTACTTGGAGGTGCAATTCCCTCTGCCAGGGTGCTGAGGGCTACGACGAGGGTGACGGAGAGCGCACAGACCACCTTGAGATCCATGGCTCTTGGAAGAGGAGCGGTGCTGCTTTCCCTGGAATCCGTAGGTTTTATACGCTCCTTGTGTTTGCCCAGCGAGGTCTGATAACATTGTTCCATCTGATGCTTCACCCAGAAGGTTGGGTTTTCTTTTGTTTGGTTAGGAAGTGTTGCCATGCATATTTTGATATCCCGGAGATAAATTTCTGGGCTCCCGTGAGCTATTGATCACATATCTATTACGTACCTATAGATACATATCTATTACGTGATCCCATAATCTATCAAATGGATGCTGCTGGGTGCCTCTGGGTGCTCTGATTTCATTGTCTGTAGAGTATTTCAGACCTCTGGGCAGTTTTGATTTTTCAGTCACTACTGAAAAAGATGTAAAATATTTCCTATCCAGGTGTATCTTTTCTGCCTTAATTTTTCCCTGGCCCTAAAGTTTTGGTTATGCTTACTCTGAACAGGTAAGGGAGGAGGGCTGGAGGTGTGATACCTCCAAGCTTCAGGAGACCACCCTGCACCTGAAAAAATACATAAACACAGAAAGTGGAAGGTGTGACTGAAATACTGAGCCCAGCTAAGGCCACTGTTTGTTTCCACACAAGGGGATTTGGGAAAAGAAGGTAAGATCAGGGAAAAAAACCCTCAAAAGCCCAAGAGGATCAACAGCTCAGAGACACAAGAGAAGAAAGCAGAGTTTCACAGGTGCTGTGCTTGTCCAGACATCAGTCCTGAGCGTCCCAGTTTTATTTAGGAGCTGCTGCCCTGTGCAAGGTCCTGTTCCAGGGGTGCCACAGCAGGGGCTGTCCCCACCCCCTCTGCCTGATCCCCAAAGCAGAGCAGCACTTCCCAACCTATCCAACACCACCTGCATGTGTTTTACCAAAACCAAACTTCTGAAGCACCACGTTTGACCAATTAAATTCCTGATTGCTTTTCTCCTGGTTTCAAAGGTGGCCTCCAAGGCAGCCTTTGGGCTGTTTTGGAACAAGAGGCCTTGGGACTTGGACTGCTGAAGGCTTTAATCTTCGTTTTGGATGATTTTCTACCATTTACTGTAAAAGTTCTTCTAGCTGCTTCTCAACTCTTAAACACGACCAGAGCAGTGCCAGGGAGCGGGGAGAAGCAGTGGGATGGTGGTACCATCCCTGCAGCCTCCCCACAGGAGGCACCTGCAGAGCAGGCAGGGCTGGCTGCAGCCCATGGGAAAACCACCAGGTAACTCTCCTGTTCATCACCAAAATAAAGAGATTCAATGCATTTTTTTGATCTTTGACAGAACTGTGTCTTCTTGCTTTTGAATATTACATATGAGTTTGTTTCGTGTATCTTTCCATTACAAAGCTCCAAGTGAGAACTTTCAGCTTCTACAGCTGTGTTTTGGAGGAGGTTCATTTGTTGAAAAGTATTTCCAACGAAGTGGGAGGGGTTTTGTTCTACAAGGGAAAAAAATAATAGGGCTCTTTTTCCTAAAGGTTAAATTATTTAATACTTTATGGACTTCATTTATATCCATACCTATTTAAGACATGGGTGGCATTTCTCACTGAAAGTCACAATTCATAAATTAGATATTTTGTGTATCCTCCATTTCACAAGATACCAGGCTGCAGGCAGAAGAGGACTGGGGTCCATCACTCAGCAGCTCATATCACACTTTTTACCTCCATCACTTTGAGAAAACGTCGGACTAAAAACTTTAAAATCCAGTTTTCCCCTTATGTGCAAAGGTCCACCATGATGCCTGTCCAGAGAGGTCCTTGGTAGTTTTTCCACCAGCTTTCTCCTCAGGGAGCAGGGGTGAGATTGGCTGAAACACGGCCTGTGCACGAGAGGAAAGCAGTGATCCCGAGTGGGACCGCGCTGCTTTCGGACCTCCACGGAATTCTCAATAGATTATCAGCCCATCGTGTGAGTCAGCTGAAACTGCAGATAACGTTTGTTGCTCCTGCTCCTTTCTGGACATTAATTAAGCCCTTATCTGCTGGCTGTCACCTCTTGGGCCTGATCCCAGCTGCGGGCACAAAGGCAAATCTACCCCCGAGCTCTCGCTGCGGAAAGAGCGTTTGATTGGCATCGTAAAGCAAACACACCGCAAGGAATGAGCTGCCTGCTCTCTGCCAGGGGATTACTTAAAGATCTTTAATATGTTTATATAGCAAAGCCTTGAAAATTATCTGGGGTTTCCCTGTAAATGTGTTTCCTTCTGTGAGGCCGGCACCTACCTAAACCTTTTGGTAACTCCGTAAAGGATCTTGGGCTTTGCAAGTACCCGTGGCCAGAAGGGGCTTGGAAGGCTCCTTCCTCCTCTTCATCCTCTGTGTCCTCCCTCACCACCCTCCCGTGGTCCCTTTTATCTCCTCTGTGGTGCTTTCATTTCCTCCTCAACAAGGACATGGAGAAATCACCACAGCTGGTATTGGATCTTGCTGTGGATCAATGGCAGGCTGCAACTCTTCATTTTGCTAATCCAGAACTTTTGAAGGATAAGGGTATTTTTTTTCTATCTCTTTTCACTTAAAATAACCAGCAAACAGTACAACTTTGATTTTTATCCTAAAGGGAGTGTTTTGTTTCAAAGGGAATTTCTTTTTTGTGGTAACTGTTAGTTTGAATGCTGACATGAAGAAATCTGTCACTGGGCCAACAGCACTGCATGTGAGCCCACAAAGTAAATCCCAAGTTTTGAGTGCTCTCTAAAGTAAATCATCATAACAGAGAAAAAAATCAGTGGCAAAGGAGAGGGGTGTCTGCAATTTGCTGCTTCCAGCAGTGCAGGGCACACAAAAGCATGAGTTGGCACATGAAATTCCTCAAACCAGGACAATACCTGTCTGTCCACTAGATAACACTGAGGGGTGAAAAAAACAGAGAAAAACCTACATCTTAATCCTGAAAATGGACACTTCAAATAACCCCTGAGATTCACAGCTTTGATAAAGATCCCTACCAGAGATGTATTAATGCAGTTGTCAAAATCAACTTGATCTTTGTGAGTTCAAACTCCTTCAGGGGAATTGTGTCAAAGAATATGTCATTTTCACAAACCCCAGACAATGCTGGAATGGGACTTTGGTCACATTTCTGTGGCAACCTTCTTTGCCCAAGGTGAAAAGAAAGATTTAATTACTGAAGTTAATTAAATGTGTAACTCAGATCTGAGTCAGATCTAAAAATCAGATCTAAAAGAATTTCAGCATCCAATACACTACAGAAATGTTTGGTTGTGATGCAAAGCCCAGTGGCAGTTTAGAAATACAGATCTGAGCCTGTAGTTTTTCCTAATGCTTCTGGGATCTCCAAGCAGTCCATGGTCTCAGCATTGCCATCATTTTTTGTGAGCACCAAAATAACACCAGAAAATCCTTATCGTTCCTGAAATGAGGTGGGCACCAGCCTGTGGAGAAGAGGACACGCTGGAGCCTGCAAAGCAGGGAAATATGTATTTTGTTTCCTTTCTAGACCCCATCAGATTTGTAGTGACCCAGAGAGGGGAAGAAAGTCTTGAGAAATGCAGAAGATCTGATTCAAGATGTGACCATTGAAAGGTCTTGTTATGATAATGGTCGTGATGCATTCCAGTTTACCATGCCACAGGCAATGAGGGAGTCCAAATCCTGACCTATTACTTTCTAAAAATGGAAACATAAACCAAGAAGACTTATTAAATTGAGCTTAAAGGAAGAGTAAAGTGTGTGAAATGTTGGTAAATGGCAGGGTGCCATTGAAGGACACAATATGAAAAACTCAGTAAATATTTACCATCGAAGAAAAAATATGAAAAAGATGCCCTCAGGCACACATACAGAGCCAGAATAATTAAATGAGGGAGTTAAGGAAGCTACTAGAACAAAAAAAGACCTTTTTTTCCAAAGTCAAATAGAGAAAATAGGAAAAAAAACACTGCAGGAAAGTAAAATCATAAAGAGGTAAACAAATAACTTCAGATAGGAGACAAAGGTCAGCAATCACAAGGGAGAGAAGATTTTTGTTCAACATCCTCATAAATGATCAGGAAAGCTTGGTGAATAATGAGGTGATGAATATGCTTATGATTCAGAATTATTTTTCATATTTTTTTAAAAGTGCAGCTAGCTCAACAGTTGTGGAAATATCTTACAAGATTGACTGGGTGATAAATGGTAAATGAAGTACAAAGTAAAGTGCAAGGAAGAAGAGTAACCTAAGTATATAATCACCAAGATGGGCTGCAAATTAGCTACTGTCACTCACACAGCTCCCCATCACTGTGGATGTGCCAGCTGAATATTCAAAGTGACAAAAAGGCAAATTTGTTTCAGTAATTATTAGGAAACGAGTACAAAGGAGAAAACATAATTCTGGTACAGCCCCAGTCCCTGCTGCTCCCATGCCCATGTCCCTTTGTGATGTTCTGGCTGCCCCGAGTTAAAAAGGAGATGTGTAATTAGAAGAGATGCTGAGAAAAGCCCTCTGGCTCATGAGAGCAATGTGCTACAGAAAAATGTTTTGAAGAGTGTAGGGATCTTAGAAACTAAATTGTCACAGGACGGGCGGGGAAATTTTCTCGCAGATAGAAACAGGGCAACAAGCAGAGGGCAGGATGGTTTTCACTGTGGGGAGAGGTCATGAGGGGGCTCCTGCAGAGAGTTTTGCTGTAACCTTTGCAGCTTAACAGGTTCACAAACCATCTGAAAGAGGAGGTGAGAGGGTAAAATCTGTTGGCAACACAGAATTTCTGTGGTAGTAAAAATACGAGGCAGGTGCTCTGATGGATTGTGCAAAACGGAATGACTGCAGAGTAGGATGGCATGTGAGGCTTCATGTCTGGAAATATGGAGTGATGCGCACCTGGGAAAGGAGCAATCCTACCTTTCCAATTGCAGTAAAGGACCCTGAGCTGATTGTGATCACTCGGGTTACTGTGAGAGCAGGGTGAGGATGACAGGAGCATATGGAGGATAACAGACAGTTTTGTGAAAACACCAGCTCAGTGCTTAGCAACCCGGAGAAAAGCAAATGACAGATTAACAATTCTTAGGCAAGGAATAGAGAATCACAGATTTACAAAGTTTTTCCATTCTATAAACCCACCCTGTGTCTACTTTTTCATGCCGTGTTCTCAGTCTCCAGCCTGTGAAAGGTCCCGTGGTGGGGATGGTGGTGTGGGGCAGCATCCACACCAGGAATGTTTATGTCCACCAGGTCTCTCCAGATCCATACAGGTCGCAGGAGGCACAGCTCGTGGTCTCACCTAACACAAAAGTCTCAGTGGTAGGTTAGAAGCACATGAAGGAAGATGGTTCATCACCAGGCACATATGATGCAATTCAGCTGCGGATGCTAAAATTTCCCACAGGTCTGAAAAGCAACTGGATGAACTCATTTAAGAAAAATTGTTTGAGGCTGTTAAATCCCCAAACTACACATCTATCTCAGGAAATGTCTAAGCTGCAAATCCTTGGAGGCTGGAAGGGTATTCTGTGAAAGTATCACTGCCTGTGGCTGGCTGGACTTGAGCAAAAGTTACTCATCATTTCTCAGAACAGAACAACCAGAAAGCATTCAATAAAGTGATGGGGCAGGAATGGGAAAAGAGAATAATGTAGTGTATGACTGGATTATCTTTTCTCCTTGTTGGAGTTTTTCTGTAAGCACCTGTAACTGGCACAGGGAACTGGGCTGGGGATGGATTAACCTAGCCTGGCTGATCCCACAGTTTTATCATTGCATCTTTTCATTTTCATCATTTCTCAGGGACATCTTTTCAAATCATCTAGTGCAAGTTTCAAGCTCAAAACCAAGATAATCTAGTTTGGGTTTGATACTGAATCTGGTAAATATGTCCTGGTTTAGAGAATTGAAAATGCTGTGATGGGTGGAGCTTCACAGATAATTCTGAAACTCACCAAAACCTGAAGCAAACCCACGCCAGTAGACTGGTTGTGATTCCCAGAAAGAAGAAATCCAGCACCTCTGATGACGTGGGGAGGGTTTGTGGGTCTGTTCCCTTCCACAGTGACTGGTGGGAGGGAGGGATTCTTGCAGGTCAGTGAAAGAGCATCACCTACAAGGGGCACGAGCCAACACCTCTCACCTGCACACAGGGACAGGGAGTCACTGAGATCATCCAGCAGCTCCAAACACTGATGTTCTGAGGGCAATGGCATGGAACAGCTGATATACATTGCCCATATTGTATCACTTTAGCATAATTCATTCATTAATGTCAGAGCAATTGGCAATGTAAATAGGAGCAGGCAGGGGTCAGCAGCTATTCACCCTGCAAGCTAAAAGGAAATGTTCCCCCTTTAGTTTTCTGGCAGTTTCTTAGAGCAGATTGAGAGCTCTGGGTTTCACCTCATGTGTCAAGGACTGTTATTTGGGACACATGAGATATGAAAAAAAAAAATCCATAGTTCTCATTTGCTACTATGGGAACAGTGATCAAAACTTTGAAACCCAGGCAATGCAGGCAAAGGGCTGCAAGGTTATTTCTGACACAAATAGCTAAAGAGATAAATACAAATGAGAAATGCCTGAAATAGGAGAAGCAGGAGTCCTAGGAAATAATAAGTGAGCCTAAGAGCCTGGTGTGGGAGGAAAAGGTCATTTCAGAGAAGTTTTGCCCTAGTGGTTTCAAAAGAGGGCAGCGAAAAGATGCAGCCTGAGCTGCTGTCTCCAGCTGATGGTGAGGACTGGAAAGGCTCAGAGGGATGTACAGTGTGACAGGGTCTGTAAAAGAATTGAGGTTAGAAAGTGACCTGGGCTGGCTCGGCTGAGCTGACAGCAAAAATTACCTACGGAGCTGGCAGAGTGGGGTCAAGATTGTTGCTGTTTTTAGCAAGTTTCAGTTATTGCTCTTTTCATTGATGACTGGGAGGGGAGGAAATATTGGCCAGGAAGTGTTTCTTCTGCACCAATTAAATGTGGTTAAAACAGAGGGAGAAATATTAAACTCCAATGTTAGCAAGAGCTGATATATGAGGATTAGTGGGAGAGCTACTTCAGGGGATAACTGTGTCTCTATACAGTTCAATTCTTCAAGGGATTTAACAAAATAATGGTAGAAAAAAAATAGAAAGTAGAAAGAAAAGAAACAGAAATTTCAACAGAATAATAATTAAAAAAAAGGGCTAGCTATGAAATTCCTTTGAAATCTTCCCTTTAAAGATTTTAAAGAGACTGGACATACAAAGTGAACTGTAAAGTTCTGGCAAGAATCAGAAAAGAAAAAAAAAATTCTTTCCAGATGGGAAAATCTTAACAAGAACATCTTATTTTACTGTATTTTTTTATAATAAGTTACTGCAGGTGAGAGCTTGGCAGAAGGCAGAGCTCAGGCCTAGAGGAGCACGTCGGAGGTTTCCAGCTGGGATGAAGGATGCCACGGCAGAGGAAATGGCACCTGAGGCTGCCCTTGCTGTGTCCTGCTTACCTGGGGTAACCCCACAAAAAAGGATGGCACCGCTCTCTGATCTACAGCTGAGGTGCAAGAACTGGATCAAGTGCACCCAGCAGGATTAAAATCAGGCTGTTAGAGCTGGCTGGGATCTCTCCAACAGAAAGTTTTGTCAGGATGAGTAAATTGAAGCAGAAAGTTGATGCCTGCAAGGATTGCGTTGGCAAAACAGCGCTGGGACAGCTCTTCCTGACCTGAAGGTGTTTTGGGGATGGGGCAGACAGCAAGCAAGAGGGGTCCCTGCCCCCTCAACAAAAAGCCATTTGCAACAGTTCCTGGAAGGGAAAATCCATCTGGGCTTTTAAAAACACCAAAAATAGCACACCTGGTTCATGAATTCCCTGAGTCTGGAATATCCAGCAGCTGGGAGAACACTTGAAGTGGACACTTGCCCTCTTTTTGTATGTCCAAGTGTGTCCAGGGCCCAAGGCAGCAGAGCTTTGCCCTTCCACCTTGCCAAGGAGGTGACACTGGCTCAATATTCCCCACTTTCATATGAAGTCCTATCTCAGATCTGCAAGACCAAGTGAGAGGTAAAGCCAGAAAACCCCTTTGATAGTGAGAACATAAAGCCAGTTTGCAGCAAATAGCAAAGCAATCAAATTTTGATGATGAAAGATTTTGTTCACATTTTCTGTAGATGTCACACAGACAGTGCAGTAGCCCAAGTGGGCTCTCACGTTGGATCACTGGTTTAAATCTGTCATTTGTAGCACAATAAAGTGAATTGTCAAGCATATTTCTGTCCACAGTAGCAAAACAGCAATTAATCCATGCCCATAAATACAGGGGGGAAATGCTAATACTGCAGTAAATCAAGCAGCTTCCCCCTCTAACATATTTTGCTTTTCATAAATGAGACCTGAATCCTCAATGTCTCTCTGCTAATGGGAAAATTCTTAAAACCTAATTAAAAAGTCTCTATTCAATGGGCTGTGGAGAATTTACAGCAGTGAAATTGCCTGTGTCAGACAGATATGCTACTGATAGTCCTGTGGGAGCCAATGATGAAGGGACTGCAAATTGGAATGGAGAGGAAAAGGAACTAGGAGAGAAAAAAGAAGTGGGCACCAGGCTGGGCATTGTTTCAGACAGCTGTGGTGGTGTGCAGGGAGGTTGGGGAAGGGACAGGGCTGGGGAAAGGTTGGTGTCAGCCCTAAAAATTGCTGCTGAGATCCAGTGACTGGTAAAAGCCACCGGGGCTTCTGGAAGGGCAACAGGAACAGCATCTGTGAGGAAAAACACGTGTGCTGAGACAAGGCTTTGCCACTGATGAACTTCATGCAAACCTGATGGATTCAGGGGGAGTTCACAGCATTTCTCATTTCATCAGCCACAGAGCAAACACTGCTGTTCTCCCAAAGTAAAACCAGTTTGCCCAGAGCTGGAACAGGCTCTTACCCAGCATTACAGGCATGTTCATGCCAGGCAGATAAATAAAGGAAAGCAGCCCAGCTCTCTGACCAGCCCTGCCCCCCAAAAATGCTGAATTGGTGGCAAATGTCCCCCTCGTGCACCTTTGGAGACCACTGTGTTAAATCCTGAGCTGGTCACCAGTGCAGAGCACAGGCACACAGCACTTTGCAGCCAAGGATCTCTCACTGGAGATATTCCAGAGCCCTCTGGACACAGCCCTGTGCCCTGTGCTCTGGGATGGCACTGCTGGAGCAGGGAGGTGGCACCAGATGAGCCACTGTGGGCCCCTCCAGCCTGACCCATCCTGTGAAGGGCTTTGCAGTGGCAGCACCCACTGCTAACAGGAGGCCAGTGGGGTTAAATTGCTTATAAACCAAACTCTGAGTTTCTGGTTGTTGGAACCCACTGTTCCTCGGTTTTACCAATGCTGTTTCTGGGTTTTAGTCCCAGCCTGGTTGGACTTTGTTTGGAGTGGTTCAAAACCTCTTTATTCACCTCCTTGATAACAAAGGAGAGGTTTGGAAATGCAGAGAACATGAGGCCCCTGTAAAAAAGGGGACTGATTCCTGAAGAACCCAGGCACCTTCCCTGCCTGCCAAATGTCCTCCTCATTAGGCAATAGGAGCAGCCACTTTCACCTAATGCCCATTTAATTGTTTGCTTTAAGAAGGGCCGCCTGCAAGGGGAGAAGCTGAGAGGGGAATTATGTGAGTCAGAATAAAGCCTTGGAAGTTGGGAGCCCCAGCCAGCTGCTCTCACCTGAAGGTTTCAGGATTGGGGCTTTTCCCCTCATTCTCTTCTCTAGCCTGGGCTGGAGAGAAATCCCTGGCTCAGTCCCTTTGCCCCTTTAAGATACTTTTATTTAGTGAAAATGCATTAGCAGTAACAAAAAAGTCCTGCCAATAATTAAAATTATTTGTTGCCACCTCTACCAGCCCTGCTGTTTGTGCTGAGATCTATTGAGAGTAACTGTTATTTAGTAAATGCTTTGTTTGCTATTCCTAAGAGTATATAAAGTTACACAAACTTTGATTAAATTGTTTCCTACCAGTTATGGGAATGAACACACTGGTCAGGAATTTTCAGTCAGAGGTTTTCTTCCCATGCTGGAACTAAACTTGGCCATTATAACTGCATGAGGTAACAAAATGATCGCTACTGCAAGGCCTAATTTGGTGAATTTTTTGGTCTTACATTGATCTCAGAGATCTGCAGTGTTCAAATGATCCCTAATCCTGGCCTTTGGGACACACATGACCTGCAGAGGGTATGAAATTATAAGATACCCCCAGCTGAAATGCTCCTGAAAAATAGCTCTCAAACAGATTTCAGATGAGAGGAGAGCTGGGAAGTTCTTTATAGGGCAACCTTGGCAATGAGGCTTTCTCCCTTTCTGAAGAAGCCTGTCTGGACACTGAAAGGTGAAATTCATTAGCTTTAGATGTCACCAGGGTCAGGGCTTCAGCCTGGCATGAACATTTGGCTCCCATTCACACTAGGTGGGTTATCTTAGTGCCAAACAGGACTTTCTGTGACTTTCCTGACCTCACTCACTTCACCTTTTAACAGAAAGAAAGAAAACAAGTTCACTTGTGTCCTTGGAGAGACCAATTCCTGTGTGGTGGTTGGAGCACAATGGGTGAATGGGGACAGGATGAGGACAAATGGCTTTGTGTGCTCCATCTGTCATCTTTATGTTCCTCTAGGATATAAAAATGTGAGTCATCTGTCTGTGGGACTGATGGGGAGAAAATAAACCCTTAAATAATCTCTCTCTCTTCCTCTCTTTCCTCTTTTTCGTTGGTTAAATCAAAGAGGCTTTGTGCATGGAGACCTCTACAAAGCAGATGTGCTTTAAGTCCTGTGCTTCACAAATGTTTGGGCCATTCCTGTCTTGAACTCATCCCTCTCTCCTGACACAGCTCGAAGGAGGGTAAGATTTAGGAGAAAGAAATCATTTTCTCTTAGCATCCTTTTACCTTTTTAGACATTTTAAAATTTAGAAATTATCATGCCATAGTGAATATTTGCTTTAACAGCTCCAGGTTCCTGCTTGCACTGCAGGTTACCCCTCTGACTACAAGTCACCTGAAGCTCAGTGTGAGCCATTGATGGCTTCAGGTGGCTTGATGTGACTGTTCATGGCCACCAGGGAAAGCAGCCCAGCAGAAGCCCAGTCCTAATGTTCCTGCCTGGTTCCTGCTTGGGAAATGCAACAGCAACCCCAGACTGAGGTGGGCAGGCCCCTTTTTACCTGCCTTCCCACCCCAGGAGGCAGCAGGGCTGTCTGGAGCCCCTCCATTCGTGCTGGGTCAGTGCTTGCTCCTGAAGGAACGGTGCTGGAATTGCTGGATCAGCCTCTGTCCCAGGTTTTGGGAGCCAGCCTTTCTCTCCAAGCTCTTGCCTTGCTCATTTTCCTCACAGGACAGAGTCAGCAATCCCTCTCCTCAGGAAAGGAGCAGGATGAAAGGAGATTTCAGCAGGTTCTCTGCTTCACCCCCTTGCCACCCAGCTAAACTTAGAAAGTGTCTTTCCTCTCCGGTCCTCCATAACAAGCATCCTGGACCTAAAAGTTAGCAAAACTGGTTTTGAAATCACGAATTAATTAGGTTGGAGAAGACCTCTGAGATCATGGAGTCCAAAAAATTCTCTTCTACATGCTGTGGGGTGTGGTTAATTATTCAGAGTTGAAGTCATGGGAGTAAAACCCGTCTGAAATGCAAGATCCCTGCAGAAGATGGGGAGGGATGAAGTCACAGCCCAGCAGTTTTTGCCCCACTTTCCCTGAAACCACAAGTGTCCAGGGATAAAGCAGCAGGAGTTCAGCTTTAACTGGGCCACAGGGAGGGCAGAAGCTGCACCAACCACGGCTGGACCCTGCCTGTCCTCAGATCTGGCTCCATCTCTGCCCTGAGGGAGCTGCACCTCTGCAGCCAGTCCTGAGGGCTGCATGGGAAGGGCTGATAATTGCAAACTCCATGTTTTCCTCCAGCTTTCCTCTTCTTCAGCAATATTGGGACAGGAAATATGAAGGGATGAATTACCGGAGATAGCATTTATTTTTTCTTTACAGATTGAGCATGTTTGGGTACGCCCAAGTCCCTGAGTGCTCTCTCTCAGGGCTCAGTTTGGTTTTCTGCACCCTCAGTCCCAGCTGCAATAGCCCATGGCATCTGCAGCATTCCTGGGAGCTGGGCAGCACCACACAGGATGTGGGGAATTTGTTTTGGGGACTGAACACCCCTGTGTGAGCATCCCAGTCCATCCCTCAGCCTCTCTTCCCTGTCGTGGTTCCTGTGCACAGGTGGTCTAATGCTGCTTGTTTACAAGATTCCCATAATTCAGGGGTTCTGAGGGGTCCTGTTTCCCCCTTCCCCTCCCTCCCTTCACCAGCAGCTGAGCCCATCCATACCTGAGCTTGCTGCAGGAGAAAGGAATCAATTGTTTCTGGTTAATTTGTGTACTTAATGATCTCAAGATAGAGTTGTTTTCCTCTGGCTCGGATCAGGATTACCCTGAGCTCCTCCTAGCCCTTGTTCTTGCTCCCCAGTCGAGCTCAGAGCAGTAGACCTCTGCTATCAGCACACAGTGACATTCCCAAGTGCCTCCTGCCACGCCACACCCCGGAAGATCAGGCACCACACCACAGGCTGTCCCCTGGCAGGACCTGAAGGCTGCGTGTCACAGAATCATAGATTGGTTTGGGTTGGAAAGGACCTTAAAGACCATCCAGCTCCAACACCCTGCCATGTCACAGGGTCCTGCTGTCAGCTTCTCCTCGGTCCCTCTGTTCCTGTCAGGGCCACACGTGCCCTCGCTGCCACTGATGGGGAGCCAGCCATGCCTCAAAAATAGCCCTGAACCCAGGGCTGTGCTGCCTTCCACTATAAATAGGCCCGACACAGGTCAATCCTCTGAGCAAAGGGCTGCTCAGGGAAGTAGGTTATGGTCCTGGCCTGCTGTCAGAAGCAGAATATGTTAATCTTCACAGTTGATTGTGGAGCTGTTTATGGTGGGGTTTTTTCTACTCCTATCAGTCGCTGGTCCCTCTCTGTGCCTGCAGCCAAAACGTTGCTGTGGAGGCTGGTGTGTCCCTGAACATCACCCTGAGGAGGGGGTGACACTGCCTGTCCCTGTGGGAACAGAGTGCTGCCAGTGCTGGGAGCTGCAAACATCAGCTACTCAAAGGTGTAAACACAGGGGGGGACCTCGGTGTGGTCTGAGAGTGATGCCGTGAGACTGTGGGCAGTGCCATGGTCCTTGTGACAAGGGATGGTCCTTGTGACAAGGGATGGTCCATGTGACAAAGGATGGTCCATGTGATGAGCAAAGGGCTCAAGCAAAACCCCTCAGCTCCAGTGGGGCAGCAATGATGGGTTTGGTCAGTGGGGTGGCTGCCTTTGGCCTGCTCTGAGGTAAACCAGGCCTTTTCCCTCCATCCCCTGGGAATGCTGTGCCATGGCCACCACACTGAGGGTGCCCCAGGGGCCAGAGGTCCAGCCAGAAGGTTTGAGGCATCACAGCTTGTCCCACCCTGCCTGAGCACAAACACCCCCAGCACAAATCTGCAGCATTCACGCCGGGCAAGGGCTGTGCCTGCCAGATGGAGAAGTGCAAAGACGTTCATTGCACAGCTCAGGTTACCTAAATACCAGTGCACAAACAGGATAGAACCTCATATAAACAGGAAGATCAAATCCCAGGATTTCACCCAGTCACCTGGAGTATTCCCTAGATATTACCTGTTATGGGAAGGTGTAAATAATCCCATATAAGGCCACTGACCACAATCTTCCTGGGCCATTGCTCAAGAAGGTCACTGACCCATGGTCCTCTTTTCCAGCCCCGCTCAGGTGACCTGGAAGTGTTTCCATGGTTACCACCGGGCCTAGGGAAGATGCTTTTGTAGGCCTTCAGGCCTGCTCTTCTACAACACCCAACACAAATCCTTTTATCCTTTTTTCATAGAGTATTGCCCAAACAACACCTGCGAGACTCTGCCTGACCCTGTGCCTCTCCTACTCCTCCTTTTCAAGGGCAGTTAAAGGCACCTCCATAAGGAACCTTTCTGAGCTCTGTACAGCAAAGGATTATACAGGATGATGCCACAGAAACTGATTTAAATAAATCTTACACTATTAGCAGATTAACTAAACATTTAGAAAATCTCTTTTCCCTTCTGAATATTGGCTTATTTATTGAGTTCATTTATCTTGGAGAATGAAAATTGATTCGATCTTTTGTAACACAGTCCTTGAGGTATGTTCTCAATGCCACTTTATTTTTCCTGATGTCACATACACAACGGAGAGGCACCCATACAAAATTTGAAAGCAGCAACACAGCTTTGTTCCCTGATTCTCTGCTGGTAGAATGGGGCTGCTCCCTTTGAGCTGCTGAATGGTTAAAGTCCAAAATTAAATCAGCTTTTCACCAACTCAAGAAAGAAAGAAGGAAGCTGTAATAATTCCTGATCTGATTCAGAAAAAAAGGTTATTTTTGAATTGCTCAAAAAGCAGCATTGCTGGGAAAGCAAATCTGTGTGTGTCTGTGCTACCAGAGCTAGGAGAAACACAAATCATTGGTATCCCAACCTTTACCCTCCCTCCTTTTCACAGCAACAATGCTGAAATTGGCTTCATTTGTTGTGTCCATCATGCCCATCATGGTCCTGTACTGAGCTACATTTTACCTGTGCACATAACTTTACCTCTGCACATAACTTTACAGCTGTAAGCATAGTATTTCACTTACTGTTTGGTATTTCTTGATAGTGAAGCAAGCTCCCTATGAAGTGTTATGTAGCAGCCCAGGCTAATTTCAGGTGCTGGATTTTACAATTCCTGGATGCTGATAGAGAAACTCCTGAGCTTTGTCTCTGGGTCATTGCTGCTCCACAGCCAGGGAGGTGGTGAGGAGTCAGGATAATGTCCATCTGCAGGCTTTGGGCAGGATGTGTATCCAAAGGAAACAGTCCCTTTTGAGGCTTTTATTTTACATTGGTTGTGTTTATTCAAACACATTGATTTATATTGTGGAGCTTTTATACTGTTTTAGTTTTTTTAGTCATTTTTTATTAACTCGTTTTTAGCACATTTAAAGCAGGCAGGTGGCTGATGCTGGGCAAAGGAAAGTTCAACCATCAAACTGGGCATTCTCACCAGCCTGGCTCTTGTTTATCACTGGGTGTGTGTTCTGCCAGTTGCTAAATAAGTTATCTTCAACATGGTGAATCACCAAATCAATGTTTTTATATGTGTGTGCAGCAATATTTTCTATTTACTTCTTAAATTATGCAGGTGATGGGGAGCCTTCAAACAGTGCTCAGTCCAAGGGACAAAATGAACAGGGGCTGCAAGTTCTGGGGAAAAAAGGAAGAAATTGGGTTTTTTCTTTAGTGAAGCAAATAGGTGCACACCCAAACAAGACAGGATTTGCAGAGGGGCTTGTTTTTATCCCTCCTTTCTTTCATCACTCTGGAAGGTTTGGTACCTGTGCTTCCAGGTAAAAGGCAGAGCAGTGCTGCAGTCCCTCCACTCCAGGCTCTCCCTGCCTTGCTGGGTAATGTGCACAGGTTGTAGCGCTGGGGAAATTGGGATTATGGGTCTGGTGGAGCTGCACCAGCTTCTTCCTGCTGCAAAACCATAGCTGGCAAAAAAGTCTGGAAGAATTCCTGTGTGTGCCTGTGGTTTCTGGTGCTTCCCAGGAACTTCCACAGGGCCTAAAGAGAGGTCATTAAATGTTACACTCATGGCAATGGTAATTGCTATCCATAGGGACTGATAAAGGCTCAGTCAACATTGCAGAGCTGGTGACGTCAGTGGGGTAAAAAAGGTGACACTGCTGCCTGCCAAGCATTGGGGTGCAGGGGTTACCCCAGGCAGGCTCCAGCTGGGTGCAGGCAGCCTTTGGGAACAGGCAGCCCTTGGGAACAGGCAGCCCTTGGGAACAGGCAGCCTTTGGGAACGGGACGCCCTT
>VZRO01007455.1:53063-107654 GCA_013397915.1 Daphoenositta chrysoptera | reverse complement strand
TTGGGAACAGGCAGCCCTTGGGAACAGGCAGCTTTTGGGAACAGGCAGCCCTCGGGAACAGGCAGCCCTCGGGAACAGGCAGCCCTTGGGAACAGGCAGCCTTTGGGAACAGGCAGGCTTTGGGAACAGGCAGCCCTTGGGAACAGGCAGCCCTTGGGAAGAGACAGCCTTTTGGAGCAGACAGCCCTTGCCGGACTGCAGGAGCCCTTCCTGGGGGAAGGATGCCCTGTGGGCTGGAAGCTCTCCCTGACAGCTCCCCTATCCCTGGGATGGCTCTGGCTCTGTCCCTGCTCTGCTCCTGCTCTGCTGCAGCCCTCACACTTCAGCTGTGCGTGTGATTCGTGTGATTCTCCCAAGTGACAAATCCCCTGTGCCATGCAAGTCCCTGGGAGGACGGGTGGCACAGTGACATCCCTGGTGTCTCACAAAGGGATGCTGGCAGCACTCAGAGGGCTGTCAGGAACAGCAGTCACCTCCCTCCTCTCCAGCAAATCCATATCTCAGGCAGGGACCAGGATTTTTGGGTCCCAGAGTCAGCATTTGCAATGGGAAGGGGATTAATTAATCACCTGAAGCAGCATTTCTGAATTTCCAGTCCCAGTCTGTCAGTGAACAGAGCTGTTGCTGGCCAGCACAGCAACTGACAAAAATGAAAATAAAAGAACTTTATAAATATGAACACATGTCCATGCATACAGGTGGGTGAACAGGAAAAGGGAAGTCACATAAATAAAGAAGCATCTCTCCTTGTAAATAAAAAAATAATTTGGCTGCATGGTGCAAGATGGTCCCTGACTTTGTTTAAAATGACTGTGACCCTTGAGAAAGCTGGGAAGGGCTGATCCCAGTGCAGCACACGTGCAGCACATCTGGCACTGCACAGCAGGCAGGGCTGCCAAAGGTAGAGATCCGGCATTTGTCAACACATCAGCCGGGATGCTCCCAGTTTGCTCCATCTGCTGCTGCCAGGGAGGGCAACAGCTCTGAGTCCTCGCAGCCCCCCGAGGCAGTGAGGGGTGCTCTGCCTCTGCAGCCACTGACCTGGGCTTGAGTTTCTCTGTGGAGCCAGCAAACACACCCTTCTGGGTGCTCCTCCACTGTGAAAGGGAGGAGCAGAAGCTCCTGGTTATAAACCACAAACATCTTTAACTTTTCCAAGGCATTTTTTCCTTCCTTGGTTTGCTGGCTCATGTTTATTTTCAAGCCTATCTGCACTTGGAGGCTCCATTCCTTTCTCTGCTTTTCCTCCTTTCTCTGCAGGCACCCAGGAGGCTCTGTTCCACCAGACTGAGGGATGAGGTGGCCGGTGGGGCTGTGATTCCCTCAGGAAGGAGCAGTGCTTGGTGCCCAGACATCGCTGGAGCAGGGGACCGGGATCTGCTGCGAGTGGCACCTGTGCAGGCACAGCAGGAAGGGTGCAGGGATGCTCAAGGGCTGACTGGGACTGTGACAGGGACAGCGTGACAAGAGGCTCCACCCCAGAGGGGTGAGGATTTGGGGAGGAGGAGAGGGTACTGCCTTTGGAAGGGAAGGAAGCTTTGAAGTTATCCTGTGCCTGTGGGGTTCTGCCTGTTTCTGGCAAGCAGGGAGCACATCTGCCCTGCTCCCTCTTGGCTTTCCAGCCCCCCAATCGCTTCATGTCCTGGTTTTGGCTGGGGTAGAGTTAATTTTCTTCTCAGGAGCTGGTACAGTGCTGTGTTTTGGATTTAGCAGGAGAATAATGCTGATAACACACGGATGTTTTGGTTGTTGCTAAGTAGTGCTCACTTTAAACCAAGAACTTCTCAGTCTCCCATGCTCTGCCAGTGAGGAGCTGCACGAGAAGCCACAGGGGACAGGACAGCTGATCTGAATTCGCCAAAGGGATATTCCATTCCATGGAACATCATGCTCAATGTATAAACTGGGGGCATTGTCTGTGAGGGGCTGGGGGCTGGGCTTGGTCAGTGGGTGGTGAGCATTGGACATCACTTGTTTCTCTTGGGTTTTAATTCTCTCCCTCTCTCCTTTTCATTGTTGTTGTTGTTATTAATATTATTATTTTCAATTATTAAACTGTTCTTATCTCCACCCACAAGGTTACTCACAAGGTTCACCTTTTCTTTTTGATTCTCCTCCACGCTGTAGCAGGGAGGGGAATGAGGCAGCTGTGCAGGACTGGAGTGAAACCTCAACACTCCTGCACCTGTTGGACAGAATTTGAGAGAGAAACCTCAGGAGAAACTATTGAAACAGTGATACCAACATCTAACAAGTTTTGTGCAGATTTGTGACTGTTCCCACTGAGGGAAAAGCAGGGATGTTGCAGGCTCTGGCTTGGCATCAGCCTCTGGGCTGATGGTCTGGTGCCTGCCCTGCCTCCCGCCCGGCCAAATTCCGTGGGCAGGGTACATGAGGGACAGCCAGGGGAAGGAGGGTGGGTATTTAGGGACACAGACATGTGGAGAAAGCAAAGGGCTTGTGAGGCAAGAAGGTCTCTGAGAGGCGGAGAGGATCTGGGGTATTGCAGAGGAGGAACTATAAAAACCAGGGATTATCGTGGCGTGGGTGGATGTGGGGATGCAGAGCCAGGGAGGGGCAGGGACACCGAGCAGCCTCCAGCTGCCATGGCCATGTTTTCCTCCTTCTGCAGGGAGAAGCAGGAGGAGGAGGGGAAGGAAATCTTGAATAGGTGTCACCTTTCTCTTCCCTCTTCATTGCAGCCGTGGTGTGATGAAATATTTTGTTTCTGGATAAGTTTAACTTCCGCTTCCTCACTGGCTTTAACGGTTTCTTAAAATTAAGTTATCTTCACATGGCTGTCAGTGTCTAGCACTGGGCACCTGCACAGAAAGATTTTTATGTGATGGTCTTACTTTTGCCCTGGGGCCTGTAGGGTGTGATCCCATCCTAGTCCTTGTAAAAGTGCTCATAAAAAGGAAGGTTGCTAAACCTCTAAATGAACTTTTTTTTCCTTTCTGCCATTGGTGAGTGACAAAATAATTTGTAAGGAGAAGGTTCTTTTTCACTGTTAATGTCCAATTATAAATTCAGCCTCCAATGGGAATAGACAGGTATTTGGGGATGTGGATAATAAACTGCTCAACAGATCTCTCTGGATCGAAGCCAGCTCTGCAGTGTTATCTTACTGCTATTCCACTGTGATTTTTTTAATATTTAAAAAATAACAATATATCAAAGCATGAGAAATTCTGAGGCTGTGATTGCCAGGGCATTGCACAGAGTGAGGAGCCAGCAGCACTAGCACACAGCAGTCACCCAATTTGGGGAGCTGGGGCCAGCACCCACCAGAGGAGACCTGGGGATGCTCTGACCACACTCCCAGGTGCCTGAGAGTCCCCTCCTCTGCTGGGGGAGCTGCATCTCCTCAGTGACCTCTCCTCAAACAGCCAAGAATGTGACAAGTGCTGTAACTGCATTTGCATTATCCACTTCTGGTGGCTGAGGCATGAACTGTTCGGTGTTTATTTATTTATTTTTCATCAGAGGATGGAGGCAAAATTTTGCTGTATGCTGCCATCTGCTGTGGGCTTCATGTGATTATGAGCATTTCAAATTTGTTTCTGGTAGAGATAATGCTGCTTAGAGTAAAGGTGACCAAATAAATGACACATGGAGTTGTATGAAAAAGGATCTAAAACTCCCTTCTACTTGACCCTCTATGCAAAATGTCCTCCAAACAGTGGGAAACCTGTAGGAAGGAATCATGATTTACTGGTGATTTTAAGTGCAAATTATTTCCTCCAAGTGCTTCATGCTGTGGTGCTCCAAGACATTCTTGTTCTTCCCTCTTCCCTTCTCATTTTCCCCTCCCTCCCTGCCTTCCCTCTGTCACCTGGAAGCTCCAGGGGGACAATATTTATGGCTGGCAGCCTCAGAGCAGAGCTCTGACGTGGGTGCCCGAGGCAAGGCCAGGCTCCTGGCTCAGCTGCCAGCCCTGTGCCTGCATTTACCTTGAGGAAATACACTCCAGCATTATGAGGTGGGGAAATCAATAATCTTTTTTCCTCTTGCCCATTGCATTTTACAATTGCATTGCTCAGCTATCAAAGCTCTCTTCAGGGAAATTAATTGCTGATGGAGTCAGTTTTCTTTTGATCAGGAAAAATTGGTCTGGTCATATTTTGACAGCCCAAAAGATTGGTGCATTTTTACCTCTCCCCTGCCAAAAATGATGCAAACTATTCAAAAACTTACTCATATACCTGGTGTCGATGCTGGGACCACAACCTGCTGTCCTCTACTGGGGCTGGAGCTCCACCAGCAAGAAAACGTGTGACAAAAGCAACAAAACAAACTTGGAAGCCTCTGCTCATGTTAAATACATCAAAAGAGAGATTAAAGGCAATGATCGAGTGTGCTCTTTCAGTCCAGATAAGGAACACTTCCTTGTACCTTCCCTAAAGTCAAACACACCAGGTAAGCTCCTTTCTTACTGTGCTTTATGTAATCTGGGGCTCTCGGTGCCCACAACTCTGATACTGCTTCTCACAGGGCTTTTTGTTGAAGGGAATAAATTTGGCCAGCAGATCTTAAACTCACAGGGATGCTGGAGTGTGTGCACCTCTCAGGGATCAGGCTAGGCTGGAACCAGAACCAGCAGGATGCACGGTGCAGCACTTAGAATGCCAGTTTCCAACCTGCTTTGTCTGGATATTGGAGACACTCCAAAAAGTGAAGAGCCGAATCTAATTTTTTTAAGCCTAATGTACGATTCTTAAATTTGCATTTACAGATTTACTTGAACCTTGCCCTAGCAGCAGAGCTGGGCAGATGCCCACCTCTGTGCTGGGATGTACCTGGTGCAGGATGTGTTAAAAACATTTCAAGAGCAAGTTAAATGCATGTCACTTCTCAGAAGACACTTTGGCTTCCTCCGAGACCAAGCCTAGGCACTTGTTTTTATGCTCATCTCTGTCTCCTTACAGAAATTTCCTGCTTATTTGTACAACTCATGTGAAAAAAAAAGGATTTTGGATTGGCCAAAGGAGAGCTCATCCATGTGGATGTTTCTCAGAGTGTCTGGGAAGAGTGCATGTTGAATAAAAGTCACTTGTGGTTCATCCAAACTTATTGGCTTTGTCTCCGTTTCCAGACTAAACCATGGTGTCATGGTGACAGGAGCAGATGATGAATGGCACAGGAATTTTTCTTTACGTGCAGGACATTTCTTGCTAAATCCAGCATGTAAAGAACATTGGATTAATCTCCTGAGAGTCTGTGCCGTGTTGCTTCAAGGCTGTGCCTATGAGCAGGTTGTGTTTCTAAGGGCTGTGGTTGTAATTTAACCCTGTGCTACACCAGTGATCTGAGTTCACAAACCAGGGGCTGTTTCATCAGCCTCTTTAATAACGTGGCAAATACACACTCCCCTAATATAAAGGTCTTAAACACTCCTGAGGTGTTTACCATGAAACCCCTAATCAGGATTAGTTAAACCTGAGCTGCCTTCAGCCCCACCTGGCGTGGCAGCCCTCTGTACCTGCACATGTGGTGTAGAAAATTATTTTTGTTGAATAAAGAAAAGAAACCTCAAGGAAAAGGAAAGGTTGATAGCCTGCCTTAAAAACTCTTTGAAAAGTTACTTTTCTGTGCTGGTGACCTGTTCATTCCAGGTGTAATATTTGAGTATCACTGAAGACCAGTTCATTGGTCCCACCTCTCTCTGAATAAAATTCAATGCCCATGTCCATACAAAAAAATGTCCCAAACCCCCAGGTACCTTCACCTGGGTTAACATAAAGAAATATGTTAATATTGTGATTATATTTGTTTTAAAGCCTCTGGTATGAATGTTAATGGAATAAGGAGGGGGAGGATAATCCATCTTTAGAGAGTGACTCTTATATGGCAAGGAGGTTGGAGCTGAATAATATAAGGTCCTTTCCAGCCAAAACCACTTCATGACTCTATGATTCTATATCCTGCCTGTGCATAATTAAGACAGCACAGGAAGGGGTCTAACAGAAATCAGAAGGAAGATTGAAGGAAGATTTGCAAGCTTATTGGGCTGGGTCTACCCATAAGTGACTGTCATTGATCTGGGGGGTCAATGTGGCTTCTGGTTGGGAAGATTTCAGCAGCTTTCCTCATTTCACACTGGGTTTCTCTCTAATATAAAAGCAGACCACAATGGATACTTATCATGCAGTCTTTTTATGGAAACACAAGAGTGCAAAAGGAATTTTCAAGGGTCCTTTCAGAAATATGAAATAACAACACCGTCAGCTCCAAGAGCAGCACCCTCCTCTCCAGACTGCTGATAATACTAAAATATGAGCCATGTTGGGCTGTGAAAATGTCATGATAACAAGCAATGAACATTAAAACTCTTCTGAAAGTGTCTTAGCTACACAAGGGTTCAACACACTTTGTTGTAGTTCTGTCATGTTTCTGTCAGTTGAAATTAATTCCAGTTTCTGTGTCAGCTTTGCAATAATGATTCCCTCTTCTTTTCAACAACATGCAGGCTTGGGAAGTGCTGTTTCCATTGCACTGCAGTTTCTTCAGTCAGGGTGAAAGGTTTTGGTGCAGTGTCCTGTGATGTCAAGGTTTGTAACCACAGAAGAACACAGAGGTTGACAGTTCATGCAGGTTTGCTGTTTTCTCTCGAATTTGACCTGAGATGAGGCAGCAAAACCTAAGTTCTGATTCTGCTGGCACTTTCTTGCAGCAGTGGTGATACAAATACTGATCTAGAAGCACACAGACTGCATCCAAAACCACATCTCAAGCAGATCACCAGCACCTGCTCAGATGACAAGATCAATTTTGGCTGATACTGGAAATCTCTGACAATATTATCCATTATTCAGCCCACGCCATCCCCGGTGATCAATTCTAAAATTGACAGCTTTCACCCCGGGATTTTTACAAAGGGCAAGTCTCAAACAACGAGGCATTTTCCAGCCTAAAAATAGCTGAGACTTTTATATTAAAATGGAAATCGGGAAACAAGCAGCACTTCAGATGTTTTGTCCTTTGTCTGGCTGGCATCAGTCCATCCACACACTGATGTCACTAACAGGCACGAAGAGTGAGGGATCTGTATTGTCCCATCAGCAGAGAAAAGGAAGGAGAGCAGGGCATAAAGAAGATCCTCTTCCATTTAAGTTCAGTAATCTCAGAATTTTCCAGTCAAGTTACAAGCTGTTGCTCATTTCAGAGCTATTTTCTGCAGGAAAACACCTAAGAATTCGATTATTAGGAACTTTGATCACAGCGACATGATAATAAATTTGACTTCAGAGATTATTTTTTCCAACAGTTGAACATACTTGTCAAAAGTGCCGACTTCCTGCTTCTTGCTTGCTTTTGGATTCAAAGGAAGCTGCTGCTGCCTGTGCAAAAGAGCATGGACCTCTTACGGATCTATGTGAATACTTTCAGGAAAAAAGGTATTTTTGTAGTCTGGTTCTTGGAAGGTAAGTACTGAAACAACAGTGAGCAACCTGATTGAAAGTTCTGGTCTTTTTCTGCAAAACTTTGTCATGACAGCATTCAGGGTTATCAGTCTTAGCTTTTTTGCTACATGTGAAATTGTAGTAAACACAGTAAACACACATGCTCATCATCCAGCATCCATCTGCCTCTTCCATCCAAAACAGCCTGGATGTGCAACAGTTTGCATCAAGTACAGCTGCCAGTAACAAAAATAAATGGTAAAAGGTGTTCTGTGAGGGTCCAGAGCTCAGAGCAGGTGACCAGAAGAGTGGGATGGGTCCTTCTGCAGGGCTGGAGCATGATGTGGGTTTTCAGGAGCCAGAGCCTGGCCACTCTCCTCAGGTCTGCAGTTCTCTCTGGGAAAAAAAAAAAAAAAAAGCTATTCATCTGTTGCAAATGCTGGTGTTGCCACCCACTGAATTCTGAAAGGGTTTTCCCACTGTACCCAGGTCACTGGGGGAACTGAGGGGCTGCTGGAGCCAGTCCTGCCAGCGGGATCATAGAAACATGGAATGGCTTGGGTTGGAAGAGATCTTAAAGATCATCCCATTCCACCCCCTACCATGGGCAGGGACACCTTTCACCATCCCAGGTTGCTCCAAGCCCTGTCCAGCCTGGCCTTGGACACTTCCAAGGATCTAGGAACAGCCACAGCTGCTCTGGGCAACCTGTGCCAGGGCCTCACCACCCTCACAGGGAAGAATTTCTTCCTAATATCTAATTTAAATCTACTCTCTGTCAGTTTGGAGCCATTCCCCCTTGTCCTGTCACTCCAGGCCCTTGTAAACATTCTCTCTCCATATTTCTTGTAGGCTTCCTCAGGCACTGGAGGGCTGCAATTAGGTCACCCCAAAGCTTCTCTTGCCCAGTTTGATCTGGGCTATGCCCCAGTACAGCTCTGCCAGGTACAAGCCATTCCCTTGGCCCCTCTTCCAAAGGCACACTAATTCTACTTTCTTTTGGTTTGCTTCAGAGTCCATTAAAAAGTGTCCATGTTTCCATGCTGCAGCTGAAAATCCTTTCTAAGGGGATAAATTGGAGAACTAATGTTTACATCTGAAGGATGTCCCTCTGAAAAATTCTAATATCTTAGCATTTAGCTATACTATAAAGATTTTGCTGTACTTTTTTCTCCCTTTATAACTTTATAATGGAGATCTGTGATTTCATTTGATATGAGCTCTGCATTTGAAATGTTTGTATATGCAAATAAATCACAATGATGTATTTGGGGGGAAGAAAATCAAGTAATATTACAGGTCTTAAAGATTCAGAAATATCCTGTTTTCCCATTTTCTTTGAGTGACAGATAGGCTTGTGATAACATAAATCTTCATGTGCAATATAAGTTGTGAAAAGAGTGTGTGTCATCCAGTATTCAGACGTGGGCTGAGCTGAAATGGCACACATCACCTTATTTTGGGCATCTGCTTGTCTGTGAATGTTTGATATTGGCAGTTTGGTTTGAGGAGGAAGTCTCACATATTTCACAAATGAGATGGTGACAGGGGTGGTTTCATCACGTGCCTGGATTGCTGGATTGCTGGTGCTGGAATGGCATCCTGGCTTTCCATGCACTCCCTCATTCCAGCATGCTGGGTGTTGGAACAGCAGCTCTGGCTGCGAGGACAAGGCTGGAGCAGAATGGGATGCACACTCTGGTGTTTAGGATGGCTTTGCCACAAAGACAGGAAAATTACAATGAAAAGCCTGTGCACAGCTCTCTACCTTCATCCAGAATCCTCTGTGGATCATCCAGAATCTTCTGTGTCCAGAATCCTCCCAGGGCACGGGAGGAGGGTTCCCCTGCCTTGCACTTGCCCTTGAGGTGTCTTAGTGCACTTGGCACCACCTGAGCCTTCGTGGGGTATCCATCCCATGGGGATGGATGGTGGATACAACCAGGGCGAGCTGCAGGTCCTTGCCTTCTGCAGGAACACCTGTGAGCCAGCAGGGCAGCCTGAGATCTCTGAAATGGCTCTGGATGACCCTGCTTAGGCCATGGAGCCCTGCCTGGGAGTGCCACGGGAGCACAGTGCCTGTCTGTGCTCAGCTGACTGGATCCAGCACCTCCCCAGCAGCTCTGGAGAGGTGCTGGCAGCAGCAGAGCTGCTCTGCAGAGAGTGGGTCACCCTTGGGTCAGGTGAAGGTGGCTGCAGTGTCCCCACACTTCCCTCTCTCTGCTCTCCTCTCCTTCCAGCCAACACTATGCTCCCTCTGCAATTTCTTTGGCCCACTCAGCATCCATTCCCCAGGCTTTTCTTTGGCAGCCTCATGGCTTCAAATCAAGTAACAGAATCATAAAATATTAAGGGTTGGAAGGGACCTTCAAGATCAGCTCATCCCAACCTCTCCTGCCATGGGCAAGGACATCTCACACTACCCCAGGTTGTTCCAGGCCTCACCAACCTGGCCTTGAACACTGCCAGGGATGGGGCATCCAGAGCTTCTCTGGACAACCTGTGCCAGGGCCTCACCACCCTCAGAGTAAAGAATTTCTTCCTACTGTCTAACCTAAACTTCCCCTCTTTCAGTTTGTTCCCATTCCTCCCTCTCCTGTCACTACAGTTCCTGACAAAAAGTCCCTCTCCAGCTTCCCTGTAGCCCCTTCAGACACTGGAAGGTTCTGTGAGGTCTCCACACAACCTTCTCCTTTCCAGGCTGAACACTCCAACTTTCTCATCCTGTCGTCTTTGTGGAGGTGCTCCTGTCCTCTTATCAACTTTGTGTCCCTTCTCTGGACTTGCTCCAACAGTCCCTTGTCCTTCTTATGTCGGGGACACCAGACCTGTCCTCAGCATAGTCCCGTATAATCTCTGTCCTTGACCTCCATCTCCTGCCTCAGCCCTTCCACACCTCCCTGCTCTGCCTCCAGTCCCCTTCCCCGCTGATTCCCACCCCTATGGATGTGCTGTCCTCCCCTCTCTACCCCTGTGGGCTGCTCCCAGCCCCTCTCTAAACCCCTGCACCCTGCTCTGCCCCAGGACCTGCCCTGATCCCCAAACACCCCCTCGAATTTCACATGTCCATAGGACACAGCTCAGCTCTGACAAACATCGGCCAAACCCCGTGTGGCACAGGAGGAGCAAAGTGACACCAAAGGTGGAGGAACAGGGCAAACCCAGACCTCCATCTGCTCGTGGATCCAGTCCAGGAAGGAAGTGGTTCGGCTGTAGACGCCCGGCTTGTTCTTCTCTGCACAGCCCACTCCAAAGCTGGTGGTCCCCACCAGCTTCCAGATACTCATATCTTCACATGCCAAAGGCCCCCCACTATCTCCCTGAGGGAAAAAGAATTAGAACAAATGTCATTGTCCCAGAAAAGGGGGGAAATGTCTATTTGGAGAGGTAGGGGAAGAGAAAGAGTCCAGTAATTCAAAATCTCTTGTTTCTGCTCTGTTCTGAGTCCTGGGAAAAGCACATTACAGCAGGACTTTGGAGACTTTTGAGACATGTATTAGATAATATTTTTCTTTCCCTGGCTCCTGGCTATTGAGCTGAGCTGACCCCAAGGTTGCAACACCACGCTCACATCTCACCTCCTTCCCTGCCCGCTCCTGCCTGCTTTCCCAGCCCTTCCCAGACACTTTGCTAAGCAGATTCAACTCAATGGACTCACATCTAAGTACTGAAAACTCCCCATTTCTTTTTTGCTGGGACAGTTTCCTGCCCTATGAGCATCAGAGCCAGCACAACAACTGGACAAAGGGAGTTTGGAACAAGGCTGTCCCAGTGGTGAGCAGGACTCCTTCTGTCACGCGGAGCTGTGTGCTGAGCACACTGCCCTGGGCAGCTCTCCCCGGCAGAGCTGGTGCCAGGTGCCTTTTTGGGGGCGTTGTGTGCAAAAAGGGGATGAAATGCAGATCTAGGCACCCACTGCCTTTGCTTTACTTTGTCCCAGGTGTGGCTGGGATGGAGCAAATCTGGAAACATGAAGTTCACAGAATCATAGAGAGGTTTGGGTTGGAAGGGACATTGAAGTTCATGTAGATCCGAGCCCCCTGCTTGGAACAGGGACACCTTCCACTAGGAATTCCTCCCCAGGCCTATTTGTCTGCTTTTCACCAGGGGCTTTCTGCACCTTGCAGGTCTCTGGAGCTGCTCACATTGCAGGGAAGTGCAATTCAGAGCAGTGCAGAGGCCACAGCCAAGGCAGAGAAAGGATGGCACCGTGCTGCAGAACATGCAGCAAATCAAAATATTTCTTAAGCAAATTTGGCTTCAAAAGTAACAGATACGGTCCAGAGAAGAAGTATAAGAAGGAAATTGTAGCGTGTGAATGCACATGGTCAGTGATTGATAATCGTGGTAAGCAGAATAAATGGCACAAACCCAAATGTTTGCCCAAGAAAAGCCTGGGAGTGCCTTCTGATAACTTATCACTCATGTTTTTCCATTTCCAATGAGCACAGTTGCAGTTTGGAAACTTCCATACCTGGCAGGTGTCCACCCCTCCCTTTAGGAAACCAGCACAAAGCATTGAAGAAGTTATGATCCCACCATAGACATCCCTGTGATTGCAAATTGCATTGGAAATCAGAGGAACACCTGCATAATTCATGGTGTCCGATGTATCACCTGTTAAAAAAACAGAAAAAAAACAGAAAAAACCTTCCTGTCCTTGAAAATAATCTCCTTTTATAAACAGAGAATGTTTTATATGTAAGGAATTGGCAAGGAAGGATGAAAGAAACGTGGTTAAATTACAATACACAAGTAAGGCAACTTGCTGTCTCACCACTTACAGAACACAGTAATTATCCACTCTGTAGAGATGTGGATTATCACAGTGTGTAAAATCATAATAAAATCTGGAGACTGTACATTTCCACTTCAAACTGGACAATAAATGACACTAATGAACTAAAAAGCTTGTTGAACATTGTGTTCAATACTGGTGCCAAAACCCGCTCTGAATTTATCGCCTGCTCTGTTAGTCAACAAATCATCTGCAAACATCTGATTTACTTTATAAATATTTATTTTATTTCATTCAGAGCCTGAACGGATCCTTTCTACAAATGGGAGTATTTGCACACTGCCTATTGTCAATTTAGGGCTTTTTTTTTTATGTGGCAAACCTTGCTTTCATTTTCTCCCCACCTTGGGCTGTTATCTGTGGGTCAGGTAACGTTCTGTTCTTGTTCTCTGAACAACAGGAACACGTTCAGTGACATGAATGAAGAGTGATAAAAAACAATTACCTGACAATTCACGCATTTTCACGTGAAGGTGGTTCAGATTATATTATTGATTAACATGACCTGTGAGTCATGGTAAAAAAAAAAAAAAAAAATTAAAAATTTCCCTTTTCTTTCTGACGTTGTTTCCTCCAATTTTTACATCACCCAACCAGCCTAAAAATACACATCTACTTTCTCTAAAAAAAAAGGGATGGTTAATTCTTGGATTCATACTGTGCTTTCTATGCTTGGAGTTCTAAAGGGCACAGCCTGTTTGACTGAGGCTGTGTACAACACTGGGGGCACTTTATATTTGTAATTTTCAATTTTTTCAGAGGATACCCATCCATTCCCTGTGATAAGAGTTTGTACACCACTTTTGCAGTTCAGTTTGTGCATAAAATTTAGTAATGTCTTCTTTCCCCCTCCAGATATTCCAGAAAATTTAGTGTTCAACAGTGCCCCAACCAAACCCTGTGTTTACTGTATGTAAGATGTATGCATGCAGTGAAATCATCATCAGACCGTTTAAAATACCTCCTTCCACAGTTGCTCCCCATCCTGATACCCAACACATTTTCCCTGCTGGGAAATGTTCACCAAAATTGGGCAGACAGATCGGGTTAATGTGACCTATTAAAAAAAAAAAAAAAAAAAAAAGTAAGAAAAGAAAGAGAGAGAGAGAGGGAAGAAAGGATCAAAATTTAGCAAAGGAAAAGTTTATATGTCTCAGAAAAACTTGAAGATTTGGCTTGCAGTGAACTTGCGATGAACACCACCCACTCCCCACATAAATAGCCTGGCAGTTTCCTGCAGATTTTTTGTCCTATGGGCAACACTGAGGGTTTGAGACAACACCCACAGCAGCCCCAAAGAGTTTTGGGCACGAAGCCACAGAAGGAGGTGTTGGCAGGTCAATGAATTGAAGAATGAGCAAACAAGAAATGCAGCTGACGGGCAGATCAGAGGCCCCAGGGCTGCTGGGTGAGACAAGGAGCTGGGTGTGCACGTCTCTGGAAGGGCAAAAAGATTCTTGGAGGGCTTTTTGCTTCCCTCCCATCAGCTCACAGAGTTTTGGCGCCTCTGTGCTCTGGGATGTGGAATTTCACGTCATAAAATCAGTGCTTGATGCTTGCAGGGACAAACTGGTGCTGAGTAAAGGGAAGGAAAATACAAAATATAACTGGGCAGTTCCCAGTGGTTCTGTTCTTCACAGTGCAGCGATCCCAGCTCAAAGCATCAAGGTCCCAGCAGGGAACACAGTGGGATCTTGCTCAGGTGCAGAGCTGTTCCTGACAGCCTCCCAAAGCTATTCCTGAGCAAAAGATAACAGCAGCAGCTGAGATATAAAACAGAACAATATCAAGCCTCATTTTCATTGAAAGTGTGAACCATTACAAGAGAATTGACTTGAGGATTGACAGTCTAGATGTGTCAGAGATTGTCAGCTCCCCTTTGCAGAGAGCTGACAGTCATTAGGAGGTATTGGCAGGTGAGCTTTTCAATTATTACAATATTATTATATATTATTTCAACCCATTGTATCGACTGCAGGTAGCATCCTGCCAAAAAAAATAAAAGTAGTTTTAATTTAAATCATCATTATGTTCAAATTGCCTTTCCTTCTCTTTGAAGTTTAAGCTTGATTTTCAGCTTTGGACACTGCTGGATCCCCCAATACTCACGGAAAGGACATGATAAAAATCTCTGTGACCTCCAAGCAGAATGAGGCAGGGCGTTTATTTTAGATAGGAAGAATATTTAGAAAGAATAAAGTTATGTTTGCCTATTAATAAATGCCTGCAGTAAATCAATACCAGAGTGGACTGGGAACATTTTGCAGCACGTTGTTGCTGTCCATGCCTGGATGTGGAGTGCAGAGGAGGTGCTCACATTGAGGCTGGGTGGTTTCTGCTGGTGTTGTGTGTGAACGGGGATGGTTTAGCTGGGAAAGGTGAGAAAATCAAGTGAAAGCTCACAGAGGTCGATTACCATTGAGAGCAAGAGGTGCTGCCAGTTTCATCAGCGCTATGTCATTCCCCATGGTCTTGGGTTTGTAATTCCGGTGGTATATGATTTTTTCCACTGAATGTGGGTGCACCTGGGTGTCCTGCTGAGTCACAAAACCGACCTGAACACTCCATGAGCTCGGCAAGTACAGGCTGGAACAAAGAGGTAGAAGAGAGTGTCAAACCTCCAGGGAAACCTTCAGGTTTTTCTAATTGTCCTCTGAGCTTATGGACCATGTAAAATTTACAGGCAAAAAACTACAGTCTGCTCTACTGGCTTACCTGTCTATTAATATTGGCTGGTTTGCATTTAATTTTTTAAAATGCAGAAAATGTGACTAATCTCATTAACACATTGGGTCACTGATATATTATCTGTGCAATTTTCTCTATCTTTTTACAAATACGGGAGAGTTTTTCATCAGCCCAGCTCTCTGTGCCCCTCTGAGACCCCACATCTGCTGCCTGGCACACCTGCACTCAGCCAGACCCCAGCAGCACTTGGGGCAAGGCGTTTTTCAAGGAGAAACTTCCCTTCTGGAAGGTTTTTCTGCCCCAGTTCACGAGCTGGCACATCCTTCAGCCTCCAGCACATCAGCAGCTCCTCTCCTTTTGGCCTCACTCCCCTGGGAAAAAGCTCCAGGGATGTGGGTTGTGTTGCCAGCTCCCATCCCCATCACTCTTCAAACACACCACAACCACCTGGGTTGTGGGGGACAAAGTCAAGGAGAAAAGTTCTAAAATGCTGAATTCCTAACTAATTATTTTTATGGCAACACAGGGGTCTAAACAGGAACTAGGAGTGGGGTTTGTCTGTCCCAGCTCTTCTCTCTACTGGGTATAAAAGCATCGTACACAATTCACTCAGAAAAAGGCATCCACATTGTGGATGCTTAAAAGTGATCAGAAAAATCCCATTTTAGCTGTCTAAATGTCTTTGGTGAAAGTGGACTGGAGATTGTAAGAGCAAAAAGAGCTCTCCTGCACCAGTACCATCAAACAAGACTGCAATACCAGACAGCTCATTACAAATATGAGAGTGGGCTATGTTTGTAATTACAAAAAGAATAAGAGTTTAAATAACTATTTAGCATCTATTTACAGCTCGAAGACCTCTTCAACTGCATAAAAAGGAGCAGTGAGTAAGTGGCAGAGGGCACAAAGCACAGTACAACTGACTAATAACCACTGATTGATCCTGTCAACTTGAGAAGGATCCTGTAATTTATTTTGGAGCTCCAGTGGATCAAAGAAGCCAAATAAAAATTCTGTACATGCAATGTACAGAAATTGCAGGTTGGGATACGTAAAATCTAGCACTTAAATGTTAAGCTGATTTCCCAGGAAGCTGGGAGTAGCCAGGACATCTGGAAACTGGGGCCCTGGGTTTGGACAACTTCTTGGGGAAGACTTTTTTCAATAAAGACTCATTCAAAAAGAGAGAGAAACGGCTTAAATGTTACGGATGAGGCCCGAGCGTGTCCTGCAGTTTGTTTTCAAGAGCAAGCAGAGTGGCGCTCGAGCAGGGGAGTTTGGGGACTCACTCGTAGACGCAGTGGGCGGCCGTGAGGATCCAGCGCGGGGCGATGACGGAGCCCCCGCAGAGGTGGTGGCCCTGGAACTGCAGGCTGACCTGCCAGGGCCACTGCCGGGGGGACGAGGCGTTGCCCCCCACGATCCGCGGCCCGTAGCTGGCCCGAGTCCCACACGCTGCCAGAAAGCAAAGGTTACGGGCCAGAGAGGAAACACAGCCCTGCTTTGGGTCGCCTTCAGCCCCTCTCCTCCCAGCCTTGCTGAGGGTGGGAGGTCTCTGCAGCTGGAGCATCCCCACCCCATCCCCATGGCCAGCCCAGAGGTTTCTCCTGCTCCCTTCCATCCCTGCAGCATCGTTCATGGTCTGGGGGCTGTGGGGTCCATGTCTCTCTCTCCTCTGCAGGTCCCATGCTCAGCTGAGCTCCAAAACCCCCCTGCTCTGCCCTCCTTCATCCTCAGGGTCCCACACAGGCAGGCTCAAGCATCTCCTCTCCCCTCGTGATCATTTTGCTATTGCATTTTGATTTTTTGTATCCCAATCTGAAAACTAGCTGGCATGGAGAAGTGTGGGATAAAAATTCAATTAAGGCAGAATTTCCCTTTTCCTGCCAAGATGCCAAGGAGTTGGAATTACAGTGTGAGTCCATAGACTCAACACACAGTCCTTAAATATACATTTCCTACTGGGATTCTCACTGAAATGCTCCTGTTATCTGACACTCCCAATCTGCCCTCCCAGCCTAATTTCACTTTCTGAAATTCTTTCAGATTTTATGTAAAAAATACAATTTTTCTTTGGTGTGATAAACTGATAGCACAATATGCCCTGAGTACACAGTTGCTCCCAACCCTTGCCCTGCAGTGGATAAAGAAGGGTAGTTTCTGATTTTATTTTCACTTTTCCTGATTCTTACCCAAACACTTCAAGATGATCACATTGCCAGAAGTGCATTCCTCCCTGGGATGAGAAGACAGTGCAGCATTAGTTCCAACTCATAAATTGGGGTTTTTTTTCAATATTATATCATTTTCCTCTGCACATAAATGTAAGTAACTCATATATTGAAAGAGGTACAAAGGCATGAACTCCTCCAATCTAATTAGGGCCTTTGACTGAAATACTGCAGTCAGGAGCTTGGCCACCATCAGGAGGCTGCAGACCATATGCTGCCCTGCTGAAGAGGGGTTCACTCTTCCACGAGGGAAGGCTCATCAGCAGGTCTGAAGTCTCCTTGGATCCACTGCTCCCTTCGCAGTGGAAGGTAACTGAGCAAAACAAGCATTTGTCAGGAGGAATAAATGGACCATAAAGGGTTCATAAACCCACTGGGAAATGTGTAAGGAGCTGCAAACGGAAGCAAACTGCTTCGTAATGGAAAAATATAAGTGCCTGGTGTTTATCCATTTGCAAAAAAACCAGCATCGTGGGACAGTCATTTCAAAATGTCATCTGAAAGCCTTGGTTGATTTTAATAGGTCTTGGATCAGACTCCTGGTTCATATTCCAGCAAGACTGCTGCTGAACCTCAGTCTAGGATATGTAACACCACCAAACACTGATGAAGCACTACCTGCCTGAAAAAACAGCAACAAACCCAGACTATCAGTAATTCCCATTCCATTGGTTGCCCTCTTTCTGTCAGGAGGAAGCAGCTGAGGCATACCTGAGGTTGGTGGCATTGTGCAGGGATGTCACTTGATCAGCTGAGAACCAGTGGCTGAGGGATACAAAATGTCTTTGGAACTGCTTTTCCACTGCAGCCACGGGCAGGTAACCTGAACTCACGTAACTGCAAATAAACCATAAGCACAGCTTCCCCAGACAGCACTGCAGCAATCTGCTTAAATAATTCACCACTTCTGCTAATGAAAACCACAATAATCAGATTCTGGCACCGGATAAAAGTAATTCTGTCCTCCCCCCATGCTCCTTACCACGTGCATGTATTTTTGACATAATCATGTGTGGAAGCCACACATGCTGAGATGCATTTAACTGGCAGAGAAAGTAAATTTTAATTGTAATATTACAATGAAGCTTTTCATTTTAAGTGTTTGGCACATTTCCCGAGGCACTAACAAGCTCATTGTCTCCTTTTTCTAGAGTTATGTTTTGCAGCAGGAAGGATGAGTAATTTTTAATTTTTTCTTCTCTTCTTTGTTGAAAACTTGAGATGTATTTTATACTAAAGGAACAAGAATTTATTCAAAGAGGCTTTATACTGCTAACTATAAGAGAAATCAGAATGATGCCATTGTAAGAAATAACAGAGCATCATGGCAAATCACAACTTCAAATCTTTCTCAATTTTGTGAAAGTTTGTGACAGAAACGGTGCTTTTTCAGGAATGGGATCAATCCACCAAGAACTGCCTTGCCATATTCTTCTCTAATTGTGACGTGGACCTTAAATCCTAACAGATGTAATGACATTAATTGTATATACAATTTACATACAGAGGAAGTAAAAGAAACGGGAAATGCTCTTGTTTTTAGTGCCTCTCTGACAGGCTACTACTAGAATGAAAAATAGGATTTGGGCACCTACACCACAGAGGGAAGATTTAGCCAAGCTGTTATATTTAGCCAACATGCAGGATTTATAACAGTAATAAAAGGTATTTGCTGTGTACAAGTACTCAGAACTATTTCCCACATCATCTCAAATCTCCTCAATCATACCACTCACAAAGGTGGATTGTTCAGCCATTTTCAAAGCACAAACCAACACAAGGTTTCATTGAAAACTTCAGAGTTTGTTCGAAATGCCAACTGAAGTTTCTGGCTCTGGTGTCCCTACCTTGAGAAGCCCAGGTGTTTGCAGGTTGTGTTGCCATACTCTGCTCTCCAGTCGTCGGAGCAGACCGTCCGCCAGGACCCAAGGGTGAACACTTGCAGCACTGCCCTCTTGCCACTCAGCCTGACTTTGAGATTCAGGACAAGAAAAGCCTCAGTGAGCTGTGAAGATGAGCACCAGGCACTCAACAGGCACACGACAGTGCCAAGGCACCACTGGGGTGTCTGTGTCTTCTGGCTCGCTGAGTTTTTACTACTTGTCTTTTCCATCACTTGGATTCTTTGACAGAATTTTTCTGTGCTTTTTTTTTTTTCCCCTCCCATTAAAGAAGGGAGCTAAGGTACTCTGAGCTAGGACAGCCGGGAGAAAAATATCTTTGCTCGAGGGAATGTCAGCTCTAATAGAGGTGGAGGAGGCTGCCTGGCCCTCCAGTGAGCTTTAAGTCTTGCTGATTGCAGTGAGTTGGAGCTGCAGATGCTTTGCCCCGAGGAAACCCGTGGTCAGGGTAAGGGATGGAAGGTGGTTGGCACCTCCTGTGTCAGAGAGGAAAATGCACTTGTGCCCAGCTGCTCTGGAGCTGGGAAAGGGCACATCTGTGTGGTGTTTCCAGGGAGAAGGGAGGCCGTGCATGTGGTCACTGCTGAACAGGGCTGTCCCACTCGTGCCCACGAGCCAGTGCCACGGAATTGCAAAGGAAGACAGGAAAAGCAGAGGTATTGCCATGGGCTTCACAGAGGCCTCAAGCCTCCCTGGGGAAAACACTCCAAAGCTGAACACATTTAGCAGGGTTAGCTGGGGCCAAAAGCTCGTTGTTCTTGTCATTCCTCCTATTGCACAGATGGAAAGCTGTGCTGCCTCCTTACCTGTGGCTACAGAAGCCAGGATTACAAGTGCCCTGACCTAAAAACCAGTTATTCTGTTTATTAATTTTAGAGTCTTTTCCTTCCAGTGGCTGGGAGCACCACAGCCACCTTCCACAGCACAGGACAGGGAGGGAGCATTTAAAACATCCCTGTGATTCCCAAAACCAGCACAAAGAGAAAAATTCAGACAGAGGTTATATGTTTCACACGTGAAGCAGCAAACTCTGCAGCGCTGAATGCACAAAAGGCTGACTTCTCCCATTCCCACATCCTTTAAGATAATACCAGGCTTTTGCAATCTTCAAAACTGACACAGCACAACTGTGTGCCAGTGAACAGAGAGCTCTGTATTTACACACCGTAAAGCAGTGAGGCTATACCTTGCAGGCAGAGGAAATGTGAGCAGTCAAAAAGCACCTGGGTTTCTAATGGAGAAAGCTGATCAATATTGCAGTAAGAATATTCAGCAATCATCACATGTATCTAAAGAGCAGTTTGATTTCTCATAAGCTGTAAATCAGTACCTCAGAGGGATTGTTCCTCTGAAGTGGTGATTCAGATAATCCATTGGTCTCTATCTTTCTTGTCTCACCCAAACTCTTCACAACAAGCATTCCTTGGTAACTTGCCAATTCTATGGGAGGAGGGATTTAAAATCAAATGTAAATTACCACATCTGTACTCATCCTCCCCTTCTTTACAGTTGAAGACACCATTGCACCTGGCTGATTTCTGGATACACTTAAAGGATGATCGACAGCGAAACTTCCCAATGCAGTTGTACTGGACTAAAAAGAATGAAAGAAAACAGAATGAAAACACACTTGGATTTTAATTTAACGTTTCTGCATTCTGTTATCTGGTCAGATTTCAGTCTTGCTAAGGAAAAGCCAACTCCTGTACTCCAGGAACTTTTGAAATACAACCTGGAGGCTGCTCCATGGTGCTGCTAAAACTCATTTATTAGTAATGACTGGTAGGAGGAGTCAGCCTTGCTGTGAGTGCTGTGTGTGCTGACTCCTTCCCAGCTCCTTCTACCCAGTTTAAGTTTCACTTGAGGCTGAGTTCCTGCCTGGTGCCTCGGACCCTTGGCAGCAAATTAGGGAGACCCTTGGAAAACACATCCCAGTGCTTGTTCTTCCCAAGGGGATGCCTCAAATTCCCACAGGCTGATCCCTGTTCCAGGTATGAAGACACATCAACATTTTTGGCCCCTTAGCCTGGGCAGGTCACACTTCCCAGCCACAACTAAACTCATTCTGCACTTTCTTTTCCTTTATAAAAGTTGTTTTTGATAGGGGAAAGTTCTTTAATTCTTTGAAGACAAACTTAGAGAAATGAATTACAAGACAAAAATATGGAATGGGCTACCGGCAGGGGTTTTTTACCCCCAGTTTCTAAACTCAGCTCATTGCCTGAGGGGAGTTGACAAAATTTTACTAGAGAAAGGTTTCCTGAAGTTGCAGGTTCTCCAGTGTTGTAAATATTACACCAATCCTCTCAGGAGTGCCAGACCTATTTTATCCCTACATGTAAATAAAATTTAAAGCCATCACATCAACAAGATTTTTTACTTCCGCAAACAAGCCACAGGAGCAGTTTAATTCTATTCTCCGTAAAAAGCTCATGAAAAATTAAGCATTTGAATGGTTAAGTGAGAACTTAATGAATAACTAATGGTACTCACCACCCAGGCCAATGGCAACTGCTAGGATTACTGCAAGGAATAAACCACAGATACATGGGAAGTATTTTAGGGAGACAAGAGCATGGCACATTGAAGGTGGTTCGATATCTCCTGCAAACCAAACAGAGGGAACAGCTTCTGTGAGGTTAAACCAGCTGAGTTCACAATGAAAAAGATTTATCTAACATTAAACTAGATGTCATCAATAACTCCTGGATATACTTTATGAGCTGACCTCACCTGAAGGGATTTGGATTTGCTCTTTCAGGGAATGAGAAGGCTCCAAGAGCTTTGGGGCTGCTGCTGCTCTCAGACATCCCCTGAGCATTTGCCTTGGGAGGGTGTGAATTGTGTCCCTGCAGAGCACCTGGCCTGTCCTCAATGCAATCAACAATATGAGCTCCAAATTTTCATTTCCATGGGCTACATCACACTGGGAGATTTTCAAATATATAAGCACCTCTGCTGAAAACGTGAGTCCTGGGATAAAAATGAAATTCAGACCTGTTTCACCTGTGTAATCAAACTTGTGTGCAGCTCATAAAGAGAAATTCAGGACAAGAGGGAGGAAAGTCACTTGTCCTTCTGGACTTGGAAGCAAGGTTAACTGAAAATTATAAAAAGCTAAATTTGAAAAAAAGCAGAATCCCCTAACTAGCCTTGGAAACTGTGAAAAAGTGATCTGCTCCAAGTTTTGCTGTAAAGGCAAGAAGAGAACAGAGCAATGGCTTGAGGCTGAGTCTTGAGTTTTCAGGTAGAAAAGATGCATCTAAAGTTAAAATATACATCAGTGGTAATTGCTGAATAGATTTCATGAGCTGGACCTGTTCAGCAACCACTGACCTCCACAGCTGACCTCTACTCAGTGGTGTTGCCAGTCTGGAAGACAACAAGAGATTCTGCTGAAATTAATGAATGGTTCACTTGTTTCAAATGTATTCTGATATACAAAGGGCAAAGTGTGGGGAAATGGCAAACACAGCTGGGTCACGGGGGCACACAGGAACTGACAGAACCTTGCCTTTAATTTTAGTTCATACAGCTCTTCACTTCCCCATTCCTCAGGCTTTGAAATTGAGATTGGCAGATACAATCAGTCAAGGATAAGGAGTGTCTCCGAGGGTTTATAGACTCTGCTAAATCCCAACTTCCTCAGACTCTCTCAGCAGCAGATGAATGATTGGTTTTGGCAATGGAAGTGGTGTCTGGTATGCCAAAGATCTTAGACAGCTGTAGCAGCTAATGGACTAGAAAATTGAATTGCTCTATTTTCACTCAGCCTGCCTCTGTTGGAGCCCACGGTTATTTTGAAACCTATGGGAAGCAGCAAACAGAGATGCTAATCCTCCAAGGCTGCTGCATTGTATATTCAGGCTTTTTAATGGACCAATTTCCAGGTTGGCAAAATTTCAAACAAACCATTCAAAAACATGTCTGAAAAGTGTGGGGAAACGTGGGAATAACCTGGCTGTGAGAAATGCTGGTGTGTGCAAGTCAACACAAGATGTCATCACGTTACTGAGCTGGCAAGCCTCACACCTGGCAGAGGGAGGTCGTGTTTCTCCCTCCTTGGTGTGACTGCTTGCTCTGAGTGGGCAAGCACAGTTTGGGACACAGTGGCCATCTGGATTGCAAAGGTCAAAAAAAGGGCTGTGGGTTGTCCCTACCAGATCCATCTGCACTCGGGTCCACTCTTGCTTGTGGTATGAAGAAAAATCTTTTGAAGGTAAACTGAATTGGTGGTACATCTTCTGTAACGGAGATGATTTCAAGACTTCCAGCAGTGGGATTTGTCTCTTGTACCTGACTCAACAGGTGAGGAAAAAAAAAGAAAAAAGAAAGAAAATCATCATTATAATGTTGTCAGAAAGTCACAGAATGGTTTGGGTTGGAAGGGACCTTAAGATCATCCAGTTCCAACCCCCTGCCATGGGCAGGGACACCTTCCACTGTCCCAGGCTGCTCCAAGCCCCAGTGTCCAGCCTGGCCTTGGACACTGCCAGGGATCCAGGGGCAGCCACAGCTGCTCTGGGCACCCTGTGCCAGAGCCTCACCACCCTCCCAGGGAAGAATTTCTTCCAAATATCTCATCTAACCCTTTCTGTAGCCCTCTTTGGATACTGGAAGGCCACAACAAGGTCTCTTTGGAACCTTCTCCTCCCCAGGTTGAACACCAACTCTCTCAGTCTTTCCTCATAGCAGAGGAGCTCCAGCCCCCTGAGCATCTTCCTGGCCTCCTCTGGACTCACTCCAGCAAGGTCCCTGTCCTTCCTGTGCTGGGGACCTCAGAGCTGGACACAGTACATTGTCATGTACTTAATGTTCATGTGGGAAGCACTTATAATTAATTTACCAGCAAACTACTGAGGTTAATTTTTGTTCAGATTCATCTAAGCACCGGAGCTACTTTTAATAATTCACACCGGGGGTGTGAGTCCATTCCCTGCTCTATAATTGCAATAGGAAACAAGAGAAAGACTAAAACACATTGGACACCAGCACAGCACCTGACAGGATCCTCATTTGGGGGAATTTTAGTCCAGTAAACTTTTGGGGACTTCCCACACAGGGAAAAAATTAAAGTTAGCTACACTAGAATTTGGGGCAAATAGACTTGAAATGCTAATTTCTGATTCTGGTTCTGCACAATGGCAAAAGGAATCAGATTTTTGAACTCACAGTGGTGTGAAATAGGTCCAGGTTTGTTAAAGACAGTGGAGCTAGTAAGCTGTAAAAGCAGCATGTTTGCAGGGTCAGTCCAAGAAAATGCTTACAATGACACATTTTAGGCAAAGAATACATGTTTTATCTGTGACATTATATCTATAATGGAATATAACCTGGAATATTTTTTCACCTTTCAGCATAAGGTTTATGCTCTTTCATTTGGTAAAATTTCACCTACATTTCAATGAACATAAATTAAACTTCATAGAGAATCTGCCAGCATGATTGCTAAATATTAAAACCAAAAAGCCTCCTAGCTGGTGCCTAATTTGCCCATCAGGAAACAAAACAGCACTGTGAAGCAAATTACCTGCAAGCTGAACACTGACATTTCGCTTATTCAGAGGCTACCACATGCTCCCAAAGCTCCACTCACCTCTTCCTGAGAAGTCATAGCTAAAAGCAAAACCGTTTTCCTTCTTCATTATCGAAGCAGCCCGAAGGAAATTGGGAGTTTGCTGGGGCACTCTGCTCGGGCAGGGTTTCCAGCCACCCGTCGCGTGGCATCGCGGCCGCAGCCCGTGTAACCCAACCTGCAGGGGGGTATCGGGTGGCCCCGGATGGCATGGCTACGGAAAGGGGGAGATAAAAATTCAGCACGCTGTCTAATTAGCCTCAGAACACCAGGCAACACTGCAGTATTTGCAAACCTTCCCGTAACCCCTTAGCAAAGGAGCCCCACGAACGCCACGCAAGCGCTGGCTCATCCTCTGTCAAAGCCAAGGGGTCTGAACACCAAGAGCTGTGGGTGGCAAAGAGCAGCAGCCCCAGGGCTTCATCTCTCATCTTCACAGAGCTCACAGACTCACCTGGCTCCTCCTTCACTTGGTTTATCCTTCACCGGGTGCCTGCACAGGGTTTTTGAAAAAGCAGCGTCTCATGTTGCTGAGGTATCAACTCAGTTGTACTCTGGGATTTAGAAAATGGAAATGTATGTTCAGTTGCAAGGAATGCTCAAGAGTAGTTAATAATTTGGCTGGGTTGTTCTCACTAAGAAGAGAGATTCCTGACAGAGGGAAGGGCGGAGGGAAGAAGGAGAAGAAAGGATGATGCAAAAAGCCACCGGAGTGTAAGTGAAAAAAGGCTGCTGAGAGGCCAGGGAGGAAATTAAAGTTTTCCATGATAAAACCCATGTCCCTGGAACATGGCTGAGATGAGAAAAGCTCTTCAGTCCCTTTGCTGGGCACGATGGAGACTGGCATTTCCACAGGAGAGGACACCACACCACAATCCTGTTAACTTAAGCCAGGACATCAAGAATCCTTCATCATCTCCTGTGTCACTCTTTCAGCAGCCCTCCCTGGAAATGGGGACACTCTCCCCACCGGGCTTCAGCTGGTTCTGATGGTTCTCCAAATGGCTGGAGAACCAGCTCAAGCTGGCCAGGTGTCCCTAGGGGAACTTCAACCAAAGTGGGGAAGACGTGAGGGCTCATTTCAGGTGACCAGCAGCTCAGGTGGTCCTTTCGGTCCACGGGGTGCAGTGTCCTCTCCTCCACAGGGAACACTGATACCTGCAATGGGCACAGAAAAAACTTCCTCCAGCCAATTCACCCTCTCTGGCCATGCTGGAGATTCCAGGCACCAGTGTCTGCAAAGGCTCCCACAGTGGGACTGGCACCACTGGAAAGGACAAGTTCTTCTCCCTGCTTCCACCCTCCAAGCCCAGCCTCAGGGTGTGATGTCTAGATGGGACATCGGGTTTAATCTCCCACAGTTTGGTTGCTCATTGCCTTTGGCTGAGAAGACCAGAGCAGGAGCCATGTATGACATGGACAGGAGGACATGAAACTGAGCCCAAAAGGAAAATTTTGGCCTAAGGACTAACGTCCTACATACTCCAGGACAGCCCCACTTGCCTCTCCACCAAAGCAGTCACAGCTGTGGTGGATTTCNGGTTGTGAGGTTGGTTTTTTTTTTTTTTTCATTTTATCTGCCTCTTTCTCTCTTTCATTTTCTGACACCTTCCCTCCCCTCCCTCCCTCCTGCCACCTCCCAGGTTCTGTCAGCGCCGAGCACCCGGAGGGGAGGACGGAGATGGCGGTGGCCGAGGCACAGCTGTACGCAAAGGTGGCCAACAAGCACCGGAGCAGGAGCCCCTCTGCCCTCCTGGAGCCTCTCCTCGCCAAGGGATTCCCAGCTCACATCGCGTGAGTACCGCGCTCAGCCAGGCTTGTTTAAGGGATGAGGTGTTTCCCATAAAATCCCAACACGGGCAGCTCGGTTTTTTGCTCAGGAGAATGTGCTGCTCCCGGGGGTGATGTCCCCATGCAGGGATCAGACCTGTCTTGCTCCAAATTTCCTGTAGAGCAGTGTGTATTGCCCATATAGCAAAACCAACCTGCTCAATATCTGGTTTTTTTTAAAAAATACTGTGTAAATCTAAAGACTCACACCCTTCCACATCCTATTTTTGAGAGGCTTCTCAATGAGTTGAGAAGTTAACCATAGTTTGTTCTTGGGATACATCCTCTTTCATTTTTTTTCTTTTTATTACTGTTATTATAAGTGAATCAAACGTGGATGTAATCTCTAGCCAAAGTTTTTTTAGGCCTGGTGAAAATGCCCTGCTGGATGGTGTCACTGGAAACTGTTTAAAAAGCTTTCCTTAACAAGATGCCCCATAAGTCTGTCAATTTTTCTTCCTGTCTTGAATCAGGATCTTGTTCCAAAAATCATGTCCTGCCTAGAAAATACAATAGTAAAGAATGAGGCCCTATTCTTGGCAACCCCAATGGATGAGAGAGTAACTGGTGGCAGGTAAACAAGTTAATGCAAAAGAGTGCTGGTCACTCCTCCCCAAACATCTCTCCTGTTGGACAAGCAAAATTTGGGGAGGATTTTCCAACTTCTGAAGGGCAAGTATGGAGATTTTTGGTCAAACTGTTCAAAAAACAAATCCTTTTATTTAAATGTCAAAGAATCCTTCATAAAAAATAGAAAGAAGAGCAATATCTCTCTCCCTGTTGACTGAAAATTAAGCAACTGGAAGAGGCTCCATTTGTTAAGTGCTGTGTTGTTTTTTGGGAACAGCTGTGGCAGCAATCAATGTGAGACTTCATAAAAAAAGCTCAACAAGGGAACTGTGAACAGTGGGATTTTAGCTGTGGGCTGAAAACATGGCTCATATTTCTCTATTAATACTGTAAGTTTGGTCACCCCAAAATAATGGCTACTTTTTGAATTTTTTTCTGCTTTATCTGATGTTTTTCCAATCCCCTTCAAAGCACTTTCTGCTGTTACTGAGATGACTTTGTGCTTACCAGTTCAAAATCAAGAAGCAGCAGCAGAAATACTGTGCAAATCAACATAAGATAACAAAATGTCTAAAAGCCATTATAAAAAATTTTATTTCCTATCATTGACCTTAAGCCCTTCAAAATTTCGGTTTTTATAAAACCTTTTCGCTGTCTCTGTTGTTCCTCAATTAAACCGTGCATGAAAGTACTGAAAAGTTTCTTTGGAGATGTCCTGGCCTGAGAAATATGAGGTGGGGTGGAAATATGACAAAATCTTTCATCATGTAGAACCAGCAGGCCAAAGCAACATTTCCCCAATGAACAAAACTCAAATATGTGACGGTCAAGTCTAGCATAAGATTAACAAATTTCCACAACAAACTGTGCCAGCAGTTTCTGTTTTAGGGAAGAGCCTGCTTATAATTATTTATTTTTAATCTGCTTTCAGTACAGATTTTCAATGGTTTTTTCCTCCTGTGTATCTCAGAGAAATTGGTACATGCAGAATTTATTCTTTGCATTATTTTTCAATTTTCACTTCTCATCTTGGAAGCGTAGGGTTAGTCACAGCCTAATGCACCCCTGGTGCTAAGGGCTCTCTAAAGCCTGCTGGAAATCATCCTACAGCCAACAGATGTGATGATACCAAAGGTGGGAACAGGTATGGAGAGGAGCACAGGAGAACAACGAGATGGGACTGAGCAGGACAACAGTCCATGGCCTCAGGTCTCCCTTGTCCTATTATATTTAATTTTGAAGGCCTCCTGGCAAAGAAAAGCCAAAGCCAAGCTCTGTTTTGGCTTCAGAGCTGTTTGCACAGAACCTGTCCCCAAGAAGGAGGAGCAGCATGAAGTGGTGAAACCCCCACTTGGAGGTGCAGTGAGTGGTTACAAAACCTGGCATCATTGCCACTGACACTTCCACGAGGTGATGCCATAATGATTTTTTTGACTTTTCTTTTATAGCTCTTTTGTATGCCTTTGTGGCCTTTTGTATTCTTGGTGTTTCTTTTAGCCTACATTACTAGACTTGATGTTTTGTTGAGTTAGGAGACTGAACATCTTGGAGGCCTCAGACAGCAAGGTACTCTCTGGAACACATTTTGTAAACTAAAAGCTAGGTCTGGCCAGGGGAGGGTTCCAGGGGGAAGGAGGGGGTTGACTGGGGCTATAATTCTATAGCCCATCTATCATGTGGGCATTTGTGGGTGTGCATTTTGGGTGTGCATTCTGGGGTGGGCATTTTGATGTGCATGTTGGGAGTGTTCCACCTGGACGGAGTGCACCAGGGATCCTTGAAATAAATACCGAGGGAAAATCCCCTTTTTCCCTTCTAACCGTGTTCAGCTCTGATTTTAAGAACAGGGATAAGGCATCAGAGGCACAGCAGGAAGGGCTGCGTGAGGAGAGGGACAGAAACATGGGTTGTTTGTGTTTAATGAGATGGAGAAGGAGGGCCCAGCAAAGGCACAGAAAGGAAATGTGCAGTGCTCAGTCACAGAGGGCACGGGCTGGCTTTGGGCCTCGTGGCTGTGCATTGATCTGGCCACGGGAGTTGATTTACTTTATGGAAAACAGAGGTAGAAGGTAAAGTCTGAGCTCACGTTTGTCCTTATCCATGTCAAGCCTCACTAAAGAGCCAGGCACGGTTGCATACAAACGTTATTAAAAAGCCCAAGGGTAGTTTTTATACTAAAAAGAAGACAGAAGACTTGGAGGGAGCACAAGGATGAACCTGAGTCCTGCAGCTCAATGCACACACTGCTGATGTGTGTTCGGGTGTCACGGGGATGGATGAAGAACAAAAATGGCAGGAAACAACACAATTCAATGTCCTCAGGAGCCAGTGGCCAGAAAGGGTGGCCTCAAGAGAGAAGGAAAGACATCAGCAGATGCCAAGTAATTCAGTCATTTTTTTCCAGTGTCCACTGTCTCTGCATGCCCTTTGTGTTTCTTCTGAGAAGTCTGTAGGTGCATTTCAGGGATGGAAATGGGGGTCATGACTGCTTGAAAACTGGAATCCTTCCCCCATCACCCAGTATTTAGGCACAAAGATTTGCTCATGTGAAACACATAGCTGGCATTTTGAAAGCTCTGGTGAGAAAAGGAAATGTGAATCAAATCCCACCCCAGAGAATGGAAGTTGCATTAACAGAGAGAAATGAGAGATTTTGTCCCTCATCTTGGACTGAGCTGCTGGCTTAGATCTGTCTCTCTGCTGGCTGTGGGGGATCCTCAATCCAGAATTCAAACCACAATATAAGCATGTTTTGCTTTTTTTGTATGTGTGGGCTTGGGCCTGGCATCTTCAATCAGAACCTTTTTCCTAGGAACCAAGAAAACCCTTGTTCTTACAGGGCATGGATGGATGGTTTATCTGACCCCAAGGAAATCCATATATTCAGTAGGGCTGCTAAGGAAACACCTCCAGGACACAAAGGAAGGCATCTTATGGGGAGGACAAGTTACCAATCTTCAAGGAATTAAAGACTTGCAGTGAGAAAAAAAACTATCTGGAAGGTTTCAAGAACATTAACATTTGCTAGGAAAAACCTTCTTGCTCAAGGTCCTGCCTGTGCTGGAAAATAGACTTGGTCACTGCAGTCCCTAAATGCTTTTACTTTACAGAAGTTTTCTTTCTGGTACTCTGAGGAACCAATTTTGTGCTTTTTCTAGGCAAAAAGCCTTGGTTGCTACTGGACAAAAGACAATAGAAGATGCAGCAAAATGGTAAGTACCTGTGATTTTTAAGGTGGGCCTTGACATTAAAGCTGCCTAAAAATCCTTGTTGATGTGCTCATCCTGCCACTGAATTTGACGCTAGATGCCATAAAAAAATAACCAAACCTGAATTTGAGATTTTTTTAAAATTTATTTCACTCGGAGAGAGAAATATTTGTATTTGTACTTATTCTGGGAAGCCAGGTTACTTGCAGAAGGTCCAGGTAAATTAAAAAGAAGCAGCTACTTGCACTTTTACCAGTGAGTCAGTTCATGGGACCAGCTGGTCTGGTCAGAAAATCCTCCTCAGCTTTAAGCCTCCTGACGGAAAGGAACAAGGAAACAAGGAAAATTTCTGTAAACCCATGACTGCTCTTACAAACACGTGCAGAAACAACAGCTGGAGGGGAACAGAAAGGCTCACCACAAAGTAAGCTGAAAGGCTGATGGTCAGAGGGAGGTATTATTACTATTAAAATCACCTCTTTTTTCTTCTATTCTCTTTTCTTTTATGAAAAGCCAGAGAAGGCATTTGAGAATGGCATGTTCTTTCCAAATAATTTTTTTCAGGGATGCTACCACACTTCCCAACAACCATTCCCAATCCAACAGCTGCAAATACAAACACACAGCATGTGAAGGACATGCTAAAGGACATCATCACATGGCATATGAGTTGCTCCCCTTTGCTTGTGTATTTTCTGATTTGTCTTTCTTGCTTTCCTAAGGGCTGAATAAAAAGGCTCTTTTCAAGTGTTTTTTTAATCTTCAGTTAATTTTAATTTTGTCATTCTTCAACATGTTCCACCCATTACTTTTTCACTCCTCCAGTGCTGCTTCCAGTCACGAAAAGGGGTAAAAAAAACCCCAAAATCCTAAAAAAGTATTTTTTTGTTTTCTTCCATTTTCAGACACTGACAGAAGTGAGGACACATGATAAAATGTAAAGCACTCAAAAAATAACCAGAAAATTAAAAGTCTCCATTATTTAGCGCTTCAGAGAGAAAAATGAGCTTTTCATTTGTGAGAAAATAATAAAATTGTATTTACTTTTTCTGATCTCTGCTGTGGAGGCCTTCAGCCACAGGAAAGAAGAGCCAGGGGTGCACACCCTCACTCTCAAGGGCATGCTCTTGATTTCAGGCTGCATTCCCACTGCAACGACCCCTCCCTGGACGACCCAATCCCTCAGGAATACGCTCTTTACCTGTGCCCCACGGGCCGCCTGCACAGCCGCCTGCAGGACTTCTGGAAGGAGAGCAAGCGCCAGTGCGGGAAGAACAGAGCCCACGAGGTTTTCCCACACGTCACCCTCTGCGACTTCTTCACGGTGAGGCACGGGAGAGCGCCAGGGTCGAAATTCAGATGGGGGATATTTGGGGAAACTGGGCCACCTGCTGTTGTCTGACACCAGAATTTGCTGGTGATCAAATGACACGACCCGGGTCCAGCCACGTTGCTTAATGTTTGAGTGATGCTTAGTGTCTGAGTGATGCTCAATGTTTGAGTGATGCTTAGTGTCTGAGTGACGCTTAATTGTTTGAGTGGGATATTTCGGGACAGCTGATCCATCCAGAGCAGCCCTGTGCAGTCCAGCTCCTGTCAGGCTTCCATGTNTGAGTGATGCTTAATGTCTGAGTGATGCTTAATGTTTGAGTGGGATATTTCGGGGCAGCTGATCCATCCAGAGCAGTCCAGCTGCTGTCAGGCTTCCATGCGTCCATTGCTGCATGGATTTAGGGTGATAAACTGCAGCATTCACACCGGGCAAGGACTTTGCCTGCCAGATGGAGAAGTGCAAAGACGTTCATTGCACAGCTCAGGTTACCTAAATACCAGTGCACAAACAGGGTATAACCTCATAGAAACAGGAAGATCAAATCCCAGGATTTCACCCAGTCACCTGGAGTATTCCCTAGATATTACCTATTATGGGAAGGTGTAAATAATCCCATATAAAGGCACTAACCACAATCTTCCCGGGCCATTGCTCAAGAAGGTCACTGACCCATGGTCCTCTTTTCCAGCCCATCTCAGGTGCCCTGGAAGTGTTTCCATGGTTACCCCCGGGCCTAGGGAAGATGCTTTTGTAGGCCTTCAGGCCTGCTCTTCTAGAACACCCATGGTGTAACTCAACAATAAACCTTCTCAGCCAGGGCAGCAGTGGCTGCCATCAGCTGTGCAGCAGGGACAGAGTTATCATAAGATGCAGACAACTTTGGTACCGAGCCCGTGGGAATCTCAGGGAAAGCTCTGCCTTCCCCACAGAGCCCCATCAGCAGCTCACTGCTGTGGTGGCGTGTCCCAGATCTTACCCTTTCTATTGAAGCTGAAGATTTTGTGAAATCTTTTGTGAAGTCCAGGAAAGAGTCACTAGTCTGGAAAAACTCTGGAGACACCTGGAATCCAATTTTAGCACGTTGATGGTGTAACACATGAACATCAGTTGTATCTGGGATGTGCTGAAACAGGCTTGGGCTAGAGCAGCTGGACAAAAATGACTTTGTCCATCATACCTTTATATTAAACCATTAAGAGCTTCCTTCCCCCAAGGGTGTGTCATCACAACCATGCCAAGAAGTAGAGACAGTGAAAATAAGATTATTTTGTTGCAAAATACTGAATGGAGCTCTGTGGCCATTAAGCACAATTATACAGAACAAAAATCATTAATTACTAATGAATGCCATGCTCTTGGGAGGCATCAAGTTTAATGGCCTGTCTGGAAGAGATGATTGCATTGCAACCCTCACCTAGCACATCTCAGCAAAGGACTGCAGGATAACAATAACACAAATTCTTACTTAGAACTGAAGAGGGAAATCATGATCCCTGCCTCATTTCAGACAGGTTACTGCACACCTGTCAGATGGTAAAATCTTTTGGCTTTTTCCTACCCAGGCTAGATACACCTTGGGTTGAAGGTTCCACCTCCTGTTACAGAACCACTGTGCTGATCCAACTGCCTGCTATAACTGGGTTTAATGCCAGGAATTTCAGGCAAATTCCCAGGTGTTTTGTGTTTCTCAAAAAGTTTGTAGCCCCACAGTTTTCTGGCAGTGCTGTATGACAGAGGCTGCAACCCTGGCTGTCAGCTGGTGGGTAAAGCCTGCTCCTCCTCTGTTTTCTTTCAGTGTGAAGACCAGAAAGTGGAATTATTGTATGACATCTTAAAGCGAGTCGGCGACAGCTTTTCCCAGAGCTTTCCACCATCCATTTCCCTAACACTACATGCATCTCCCAGCTACCTTGGCTTCTTCATTGATGACAGCCAGGCAAATGTCCTCAAAGAGTTTGCTGTGGCCTTCTCATCAGAGGCTTCAGCCCTGGCAGGTAGGACCAACAGGGGGAAAACAGGTGGTTTGTAGCACAGGTGTGTAGCCACAGTACTGAAAACATTTCCTGTGTCTCCAGGGGAGCTTAGCTGATGTTTTCCTGCCAGCAAACACCCTTTTATCCTACAGATTTGCAAGCAGAGTGGCCAGAGGAGCATGTTTTAGGCTTTAAAGACAGAGCCCTTTTGTCTAAAAGCTGAAATGATCCTGTGTGCAACTTGGCAGGCCACTGATGAGGATATCCAAGATGGGCAGGCATGTAACACTCCCCAGATCTCCAACCCCATGGTGCTGTGGCCCAGCCTGATGCCTGACTGCATCCCTGGGAAGAGAGCCTAACACCCTTTCCAAAGGAAACTGCATCACCAGTGGAGCCTGAAGGGGCACAGCCCCACCACAGCTTTGTCTGGGAGAAATGAGTTCAACACATCTCAGACTAGGAGAGGAAATCAAACCCTGATCATTTCTTTTTCCCCTCACAGATGAAGCCAGGAAGCAAATCCAGTCCACATTTGGGAATGATTTTGCCGTGATTAAAACCATGACACGTTTCAAAACCATTATTCAGTAGATCTGCTCTACCAGTAGTTACTGTGATATTTCCTGCATCATGCAAAGCGTGTAGAATGAAACAAGAGGAGCTTTAAATGACCTTTGTTTCTATGTTGTGATGTGATTGTTTCATCCCTAGACTGCAACGTGAAGCCCTCCTTGAAGCAGTTCCACCTTACCTTGGCCCACAGGTTCTGTCCTCACCATCAGAAGACTTTGGAACAATTGGCCAAATGCATTAACCCAGGGGAGCCCTGCCAGTGGGTGGCTGCTCTCTATTCACGGGACATGCGTTTTGTGCATTACCAGGTACTGGAATCAGATTTATTTCATTTCCTGAGCCCTTTATTTTCTTTGCTGCAGTTACCTTGCCTTTTACATCCTTAAGAAAATCTCTGCCTGCTCAGCATAGTGTTTCAAAGAGCTAGGTTGTTTCCAGTGCCATTTTGGGTTGAAAAACTGCACTCCTGACTCAGTAGATAATACATTTATTATGGCAGGTTGCTTGACCTGTGTGTCTCAAAATCTAATTCCAAACCCCAGTGGAAAAAACCTAATCTTACCATGACATGAGAAAATAAGAGAGACAGGAAATAATCATCCTTTAATATTTGCTAGGATTTGTCAGTTTACAGTTTTGCAGTAGAATTCCATGCAGCAAAATTAGTTTTCTTGATTGTCCCAGCCATGACGAAAACTGCAGCAGTGAGCAAGGCACGGTTCTCACTGATGATTTTCTGCTTAGCAGACTCTTAGTTAAAACCTGTCAACATTGTTTCAGTTCTCATTTCCAAATTTAAATCATGGAATGATCAACAGTTTTTTGTCAGATCAGTAAATCACTTTGTCACAAGTCTCATACTGGATTTTAGTCACACTCAGGAGAGCTGCAAGCAATCACAAAAATAGGTCAGATCTCTGTTTGCTTTCAAGTAATCTGTACCAGTGATGCCATAATGATTTTTTTGCCTTTTCTGTTATACCTCTTTTATATACCTTTAAAGCCTTTTGTATTCTTAGTGTTTCTTTTTATCCTACATTCCTAGACTTAATATTTTGTTGAGTTAGGAGACTGAGCATCTTGGAGGCCTCAGACACCAAGGTCCTCTCTGGAACACATTTTGTAAACTCAAAGATGGGTCTGGCCAGGGGAGGGTTCCTGGGGAGGGGGGTTCACTTGGCCTCACTCACTGGGGAACCTTTGATAGATGTGCTAATTTGTAACACCTATAATTCTATACCCGATCTATCGTGGGGGTGCATTTTGGGGTGGGCATTTCCATGTGCATGTTGGGAGTGTTCCACCTGGACAGAGTGCACCAGGGATCCTTGAAATAAATATCGAGGTAAAAACCCCTTTTTTCCTTCTAACCGTGTTCACCTCTGATTTTAAGAACAGGGATCAAGGCATCACCAGTTACAGGGGAAAAAACAGTATTTTTGTGAAAACCAAGTGCCTGTTTTTACACATATTGCAAATGTGGTAGAGTCTCCCTTTTCCTCTGCTGAAGTTCCACTAAAGAGCAAGTTGCAGAGTGGAAAACAGAACCAGTTCTGTGTCCAGGAGAGGGGAACGAGCATCCCCTGAGCTGCTGCAGCACAGGGAACATCCTGACCCTGCTGTGTGTCCCCCCAGAGGCTGAGGGCCCTGTTCCAGTACAAGCCCCAGAACATTGATGAGCTCCTGATCAACGCTGGGGACTTGATCTACGTGGACCCCAGGCAGCAGAGCGAGGTGAGCGAGGGCTGGGTGATCGGCACCTCGCACCGCACCGGCTGCAGGGGCTTCCTCCCCGAAAACTACACCGAGAGAGCCCACGAGTCAGACACCTGGGTCAAGCACAGGTAACTTGGGGTTTCAGGGGTGTTGCTTCCCATCGGCCACTTTTCCTGCTGAGGAGGCGCGGCAGATCCTCCTCGCATGCCTGTGGGCAGAGGGGGAATCCCGAGGGTCTGGGTGGGATGCTGGGACTCCTGGGAGCAAAGGGATAGGACACACACCTGCAGACACCCAGAGTTCGTAAGTTCAGCTGCTGGAGGGATGACCCCTGTTTGCTCTTGAACAACCTGAACGCCCTAATGAATTTTGAAAGAGCACATTCAGCCTGAGCCGTCATCCTGGCTCTCTGCTCTCTTCTTGTTTTCTCATTTCAAGGGCTTGTAGAGTTAACTTGAAATGAAACCACACAAAGGTTGCTCCACCAGCTTGGCACAACCCTTATCTTGTTGATGTGCCCTGCATCAGAAGGCACCTGTCTGGCTTCCTGCACTTCTTTCTGCAGCTGACAGCACAGCTGATGCTACTTGCAGATTAGAGCTGATTTTTCTAGGCAGGGAGGTTTTGGTGCATTTCTTGATGTCTCAGAGAAAGGGAGGAGGCCACCAGGTAGTATTTCCTGCTTGAAGGTCCCACTTTAGGAGGGTTACACCCAACATACACCATCAGTTCCTAATATTTTAACCTCATTTTTATGGGGCATATTCTAAATGAACAGCAAAGGGATGAGGTGTATTGCAAGTGTGCAAAAAGTATTGAATGTAACGTGAATCCTGACTCAGTGATCCTGTAAACAGCATCATGACTCAAAAATCTCTTCTATCTCTGTGGAGTGGTGTATGTTTGTGTATGTGTGTATGTTGCTTCTGCTTTTTCTTCAGGGAATATGTTTTTGAGACAGCTTCAAGATCCTTGACCACAACTGGAAAGGAACCCAATGTAAAGCTGAATGGGGAAGCCCATAATCCCAGTATGCCAAGGAGTGTAACCAATGTACTTTCTCTTCAGGTAATTGTTTATTCCATTTCTTATCTTTGCCACCTGCTTGTACAGATATGCTATTCATTAAAGGCATTTAGTAAATTTAGTAGTACCTTCCTTTTTCCCTCTCATATTTTCATGTTTTGTTGTACATTTATACACACTGCTTTATTAATTATATTGTACATTTATATATACATACCCACTCATACTGCATTGTATAGTATCTCATAATTTTTTGGTAATGTTTATGATGTATATCACACTTGCCTTTCATAAATCTTTCCTTGCTCCTGTCGTAATAGCACAACACCTGAGTTTTCTGCTCAGGTTTCTCTGAGCAGAAAACTCCACCCTCAGTGGGTGTGGAGATAAGTCTGACAGGTGAGACACAGGCACAACCTCCCCTGACTCCCACGTGGCTTCAGGCAGAGTAACTTTATCAGAATTAGGCTCACTGTTCGTGGCTGCTCTTATGTCCAGATTCTATGGACGTCACCTTGGAGCTTTCCGTGCTCCCAGATCCCATTTAAATGTTCAATTTTCTTCTTTATTATTAGGTATGTAGCTAGTGCACATAACTGCACAGAAGAGCAAACTGGAGTGGTTGACAGCACTGGTAGGATCAGGTTTTTGTCCCAGGTTCAAAATCAACAGGTATCATTTTTTCCCGTGTTTTCCACTGGTCTTCTGGTAGGGAGAGCAAAACAAATAAGGACTCTGATTTTTTCCTACAGCACATTTGCACCTGCATTGCCTTTTTGGCTCTGTCAGGGATGCCAAGATGCATTTTCAGCACAGACATGCCTCAGAAACCCCTTTGGTTTGCTGGCCCCACAGCCTCTCTTCCTGCAGTGCTGGGCAATAACCCTGGGCTGGTTTGTGCTAACATCAAGGAAACTGAGGGCACCTTGAGGGAACTTCCCTCCTGGGGCCTCCAGGACACCATGTATATGATTGTAAGAAATTTCTGAACAAGTCACACGTCCTTCCTCTGGCTCTTGGCTGCCCTTGGCCTCTCTTATCCAGGTCAGATCTGTGGCAGAGCCAAGGCTTGGCCTGAGGAACATTTTTTGCAGATGGGCACGTCTCCAGTCTAGAGTTTCCCTGACCTCCAGGTTCCTCTCAAGCAGAAGAGGAAGACCACAAAACTTTGGGTTTATAGTCTGACCTTGTGGCAGCTGATTGGCATTTCATGGCAGAAATGCAAGTGTTTCACAGAATGCACGAGTATCAACCTCAAACCACTTCTTGAGAGTTCCCTTCTCTGTTGCTGAAGATGAAGAGCACTTAACTCAGTGCTGCAGCAGGAACACTGTTTTAAGTTTTAAAACCTTTGAACTGCTTCTGCTTATCTCCTCATCTGTATTTAATGTGCATTTTATACTAACCTCAAATTACTTAGAATTTATTGGTAATTCCACGCGGTCTAAGTAAAAAAAGTGGCCTTGTAGGAGATCTGGATTCACTTTTGATTTGGCTACACAGTTATGAAAATGTAGAAGTAATATTTTCACTAGGAAAAGAAAGAGAAGTTTGGTGTTAGTCCTGGTGTAGAAAAGGGCATTACCATTTAAATCTTAGCTGGTTTTCCATTTTTTGTTTATATCAACCATATGATATAAATGAAATTTATGATTCCTTCCCACACTGAGATTAAAAGATCTGTTACCAGCACTGTCTTTCCCTAGTGCTAACACAGAATTAAAACCTGCAGCCCATGAGGCTCAGGCATGTGACCTTTGGCAGAACAAGAGGAAGTGGCCTTAAGCTGCACCAGGAGATGTTCAGGCTGGACATCAGGAAGAATTTCTTCACTGAATGGATGAAACATTGGAACAGACTGCCCAGGGAGGTGGGGGAGTCTCCATCCCTGGAAGTGTTCAAGAAACAACTGGAAGTGGCACTCAGTGCTGTGGTTTAGTTGACAAGGTGGTGATCAGTCAAAGGTTGGAGTCGATGACCTTGGAGGTCTTTTCCAACATAAATGATTCTGTGATTCTGTCTCTTTCATTTGCCTTTAGTGGAGAAATAGTTAGGCTTATTACTGGCCTAAAGACAGGCACCTATTATAGCAACTCCTCTCCAGGAATCCAGACTTTTCCTGCATGTTAAAGATAACATCCTAATGAAACCCCTTTTTCCCCAGCTGTCTCAGAACCCCGCCCTGCGGAGAGGGGTGCTGGTGATGCGCCACGGGGAGAGAGTGGATCAGGTCTTTGGCAAATCTTGGCTGCAGCAGTGCCTGACTGCAGATGGTGAGTAAGGTAATGGGAGGGTCTGCAAAAAGCCAAGACCAAACCCAATTAATCCCAGTAATGGGTAGAAGAGATTCAGTCTCCTGTGTGTAAATGTAAACACTGGCAGAAATGAGTGATAAGTCAGGCACAGCACCGCTTTGACCTGCATGGGACCAGGTCACAATGTCCTAAAGTCCTTCACGTTTGTGCTCACTAAACTCTGCAGATAAACAAAGCTCTTGTGCCACTGATGGAAGTGTCTCACCGGTGTGTGGACAAATCTCAGGAGCACACTCATCAGCTCTCATTACGCAAGGTGGTGGTTGTCAGACCCCTCCACGTTTCTGTGCCCGAGTCAGAATCAGGGGCTGTTGATAGAGGCACACTGTGTCACTAGTCCAGCCTGGGGAACCTCTGGTGGAAATGAAACGTCAGCGCTGACCTAAATTAAAATCTGAATTTCCTCTCTCTCTCAAAAAAAAAAAAAAAATTAAAAAGGTATGTTTTCAGGTGAAGAAAACTGACCCAAAACAGGGAAATGTGTGTCAGGAGGAAGGAGGGGAACAAGAAGGTGGGAGTTCACGAGTGAGAGCTTTATGCTGAAAGTCTGCCTTGCTGTGCTGGAGATTCCCCATGTTTAGTGTGTGAAATTCTCACCAGATAAGGAGAGTGGAACCTTCTGGTTGCATGATCAATGCATTGGTTTCATTTTGATTTAGTGGAAAAGAGTCAAATTATTTTGGGTCGTTTTGGCAATTGTAAAAGAATATAGATAGGGAGTCAATTTATGTTTTTCTGGAGCCCCACAAAGCTAAATTCTCATGATTTCATGTCCTCTCTCCTCCTTCCCATTTGCTCCTTCCGAGCTTGCAGAAGAAGGGCTATTCTGTTAGGAAAGGTGATTTCCCAAGCCAGTGTTGTGACCTTAAATGTGACCCCTTTAAGGTAATAGCACTGGCTGTTTTTCATCAGTGAGACTGACTCTGTCTATAATACAAACATAATACAGTTGCTGCCTCCCTTGTGCCACAGAAAAATGTCCTGCCTTGTTTCAGGAAAATACTACAGAGCAGATCTGAACTTCCCCCGCTCCCTGCCGAGGCGGAAAGACAGCACGAAGCAGTTTGAATGTGATCCTCCTTTATCTTGCTGTGGTATTTTCCAGTCAAGGCTTATAGGTAAGCTGGATATCATCCTCCTGCAAATGTAAGGGTTTGGGAAGCAGGCTGTCATCATCTGCCAAAGCTCATGCTGCCTTTATAGCAGAAAAATTTCCTTCCAGCACTCACTGTGGCCACAATTCTCTGTGGGCAACCACTACAAGATCTTCATAAATAACAAAATAGAGAACACAGCTGGTTACTCATCTTTGAGATCCTCTCTGCCAGTTCCTGGCAGACAAAGTCAAAAGGAAGAAGCCAGAACACCACCTGAGCCCTGCTGCTTGTCTGCAAGGGATCAATGCCTTATGCAGTTGTCCCCGAATGGGCAGTGAGGAGTGGAGGGTCTGGCCAGAGGAAGCAGCTCCATGGTCAGCAGAGTGTGGTCACCTCGCTGCAGGAGGAGGACTGCTGTGGGTTGGGCTGACTCAATTCACTCACCAGATGAAGTTGTTGGCGCTCCCTGAGCAAGATGCGTGACTGTGACAGTGCTGGTCTGCTGCAAATGCTTGTCTCTGATGGTTCAGATATAAGGAGACAGCCAAATGCCTAACTGCTGTTTGCAGAATTGGAGTGAATCTTCTGTAATTATCTTTCCAACACTCATTTTAGAATTGATGTCTCCACCAGAGTGAGCTTTCTAATGAGCCCAATCAGCAGACAGTGTGAAAAAAAATGAACAGAAAGGGACTGTCAGTGTATCCCATGTTGCAATTGCAAAGCTCTGAGCTGGTTTTTTTTGCAAAAAGTATTTTGTAGTCGTTTCTCATCTGTCACCCTTTGCTGTTGCCATCCAGGGGAAGCTCTGCTGGACCAGGAGGTGACAATCAGCTACGTGTACTCGTCGCCCTCCCTGCGCTGCGTGCAGACAGCTCAGCACGTGCTGCAGGGTAAGGCAGCTACCCCTGCCAGGGGCTTCTGCCACGCTGGAAACACCACCAGACTTCTGAAGCCTCTGACACGAGCAATTAAGCAAATGTACAGCTTTGTGGTTATTTGTGGTTATCTTTAAGCAGGGAAGATGAGGTGGTTTTGATTAGCTGGTAATGCAGGCAGCAACAAACCTGCTGTTGTGTGTACAGGCTGTGGGATATGATGAAATTAACTCTAGTCCTTGATAGCTAGAATGGAGTCTAATGTTATATGAAACAGAGGTGTTTCACATCTTGAATTCAGCACTAGTAGATGTTCATCAAATCACCACTGCCACCTCTTCCAGAAAATATTTTGAGCCAAAAAGCAGATGTTTGCAGAGCTCAGAAGGATCTGAATGTGAATCATGGATGAATGCTTTCCTGTTTTCTTTTGCAAGCTGAATTACTTTATTCCTTCATATTGCAGAACCTCTTTCCCTTCCTTTCCTCTCACTCTTTTCTTTTTTCATCTCCTGTACCTTTCAGCAGGTTCACAGTTCATTACCATGTTCACATCAGAATGCATTCACTGCCACTCAGTAACCTCTCCTGAGAATACTCAAAAAATAATGTTTCTTTTGACAAGAGAATTCCATTCCTAATACAGGACAATTTGGACAATTTACTGCCCCACTGAGGAACACTGAGCAAAATGCTACATAAAAATGCTAAAAGCATTTCCTGTCTGAAGTTTATTCAGATTGCAACATCACTGAGGTTTTTCCTTCCAGCAGAGCATCACAAGAGAGCTTCAAAAATTATGATTATGATAATAATCTGCAGTCCCTTTACATTAGTCAGACCAGAACATAATGGTGGCTTCCTTTAATCAATTGTTTAATGATAAGTAATTAATTTTCATTAATGAAAGTACAACAGCAAACAAGGCAGAACATATAGCCTGAATGTAGCACTCTGAGTGTGCCTTTCTCTTAAGATCTATTTCTTGTTCTTACAGGGCTTAAACTAAACCAAAAAGTCAAAATCAGGGTGGAACCAGGACTGTTTGAATGGACCAAGTGGGAAGCCAGCAGAGCAATCCCTAACTTCATGACTGTGGCAGAACTGGTAGAGGCATCCTATAACATAGACACAAGTTACAGGTAATGGCTCTGTGTCTGCCTGATAAAGCTGTGAGGTTTTTCCCTGAGGTATCTTGTCTTTTTATGTGTCATAAATCATTACAAACACCGCAAAGATGGGGTGATTCTGATCAAAGTCAAATCAAAATAAGATATGCTGTCACCAGCACATGGGTGCACTCACACCAACATCTTGTGCATGGGACCAGCCCTGCTGTGGTGTTGCCTTGAGAGCTGCTGGCTCAGGCCACAGCTGGACATGTACCATCCCAGCTGCATTATGGGCACTAATGCCAGGTGCCAGGAGCTTTGCTTTTACCTTTGGTTCATGTGAAAACACTTTAGAAATGTGAGGAATAACCTGATTTTCAGTGACAAAGAAACATGAAGCTAGATAAGGATGGTCAGCCCTTGGCTGAGGGTCTGCAGGGCAGCAGCAAGAGGTTTTGGGGACACGCAAGATAAGAGCATTTCAGTTTAATTGATGTTTGTGGCATCGTTTTAAGTTGCTCAAAGATTAATACCGTGCTCAGCAAGGACCTTTTGGAGCCCTCATAAGTTGGTGGGGTGAGGGGTGATGCCTTTTCTGAGCACTTGCAAACCACAGCCCAGCAGGAAATGAAAAGCCTCCAATTCAACCTAGCTCCTCATCTTTGCTTGCAAAGCAGGCTGCTCAGTGTTTGCAGTGCTCAGCCAGATCCAGGAAATTACTCAGCTGTCTCTGGGATTTCCCACATATTCAAGAAATGGGGGAAGGAAACATCTCATGTCTTGATGCATTCCTTACAGCCAAGGAAGTATATTTGTTTGAGACTGCATAAAGTCTCCAAAATCCTTCTTTTTTTGGAGCATAGGGCTTTCTGGTGTGTTTTTCACTAACAGACTGTTTTCTCTAGGGTTTTTTTTTTTTGTACAAAATCACTTGCCTCAAAAGAAACTGCAAATGCACAGCAGTGGGAGGTTCAGAGGGGAGGCTCTAAGGCAATGTTAACTACAGTGTTCAGGCCCCTCTCAGCTCACTCAGGTCCAGGCAAAAATAGGGTGGATGAATTACAAACTTGCACATAGAATGCCAGTTTCCTCCCATCACATGCAGGGCTAAAAAATCCTTGGGTACCAGATGTTACGAACAAGTGTCTGAGATCACTTAAAGAATCACTGGCAAGAGTGTCAGTAAAAATCAGATATAATATTAAGTGTCAGCACAACAAAATTCATTAGCAAGGTTCACTCTTCTACTGACTAGATGGTTAAGGCACAGCAAGGGAAAAAAGCAAAACTGAAATTCAGTCAATCAATCTGAACAGAAATAAACTGAGAGCAGTGTGTGTGACAAAGGGAACTACATTTAGCAGCATTTAACTTAGCTTATAACTTTAATTTAGCTTACTTACAGGCCTAACTTAGATATCTAAAGTACCTGAACATCTAAGAGAGCAGCACTGCTGGTGTATTTGCCATGGCACATGCACACGTGTGTACACACAGACAGAAAGAGTCAGTGCAAGATACCTGTGAAAAACTCCCCTCAAAGGCAGTGAAATACTCACTTTGGATGCCTTTGCATCTCCTCACTGGGAAAAGGGTTGAGCCTCGAGGAGTGGGGGGATCAGCCCAGGATCCATGTTGTTTGGGGATCCTACAAGTGCAGCAAATGGGAGATTTCCCAGCTTGGAGAGGTCCCACTCACAGGGAAGTTCTGGTCACTGCTGCAGTCCAGGAAAGCTCCAAGGGTCTCATTTTGGACTGCTGTTTATTTCTTGGGGTTTAAAACCCAAGAAATGGGCTTTAGTCATAACAAGGTTTCATCCTGGCCCCACGTCGGGTTGGTACTTTCTTTGAAAATGTGAGAACAAGGATATTATGCCATTCAGGCAAAAAAAAAGTTTCCAAGGGTGTTCATAAAAAAAAGCAGGAGCTCGTTGGACAGCAGCAGTTCCTGGGAGCAGACAAGCAGACTATTTCTGATAAGCTCCAGAGGAGCTGGGCCCAGGGGCTGCTGATCAAGGCTGAGGCCTTATGAGCATTTCACAGATCATGGTGTGGCCTGAAAAGGGTGGGAGGAGGATGCACCACCACACCAGGGTCTGGTTTTATCATATTCCCCCACTGCAAATGGGGGCATGTTGTCCATCACCCAAGCCCCACCAGACCTCTGAGGCTGCCCTAATTCACAGCAGTGTGAAGGTCTGGCTCTGAGTTTTTTTGGGTGCCTGAAAAGCCCTGGTATATATAAGTAAGAAAAATGCTTGGTTTTGGCAGAAGTGATCAATCATCAGAGTGATGCATTGTGATTACTGTCCCTGGAAACACTTATTTTTAACTCTAGCAGTGAAAGTCTTTACTATCCATTTGACCAGCCATGCAGATGAGACTTGTTTGTTGTAGATTTTTATTTACTTGGTTTATTGAGGAGATTAATGCTGAGGGACCAAATCTTGCAAGCATTTGCATCATCATTGTCTCTCTTTTGTTTGAACTCAGTCAAGACTGGAGGACCCAGGCAGCTCTGCTGCCCACGTCTGGGCAGTGGTCCTTGCTGGCAGAATTGCTCAAAGCTTTTCTTAGGCATAAATCCTGTTTTAAATAATCTCCACTGTAAACTACAAGTTTTATTGAAGCCTGGTTTTGCCTGCATCTGGTGCTTTATGAGCTGTGAGACTTAGCCATGAGATTTAATGGAAATTACCCAGAGAGAAGCCAACGTTCCAGACAAGCAGAGGTAACAGTGTGTCAGCCAAGTCAGCAGATAAAACCTTTTAACTAAGTGTCTTTTCTCTGGTGCAGTCATTCAATGGTGCTAAGAGTGTCCCAGTATTCATCTAGATTAACATATATTTGTGATTTTATTGTCAGGGGTAACTTCCCACTCTCTTCTCTGGTGCCATCGGAAAGTTATGAAGACTATGTCAGCAGAAGCTCTGCGGTTATAAAACAGATCATCACTGCCTGCCCCAGCAAAGGTAAAGGTTTCAGGTCTGAATATTCTGGCAGACACTGGCAGTAACAGGAACTGGCAGAGATTTGCCAACAGAAGCACATTTAATATGAGCTGTTGGCACTGCACAGAGCTTAAGGTAGACTCAGTGCTTGTCCTGGGCTACACTGAAGTAACGTACACGCAATTTATGGGATAGAAATGAAAAAAGTAAAATAAAACTGAGACAGTAGAGCACTGAATTGCAAAAGTATACACTTTACTTGGTCTTTCTACATCGGGATGTAGCTCAGCAAAAGATAATATGCTTTTCAGGAAAGCTTTTTTTCTCTTTCCCTCGCAAATGCCTTCTCTCACTAGCTGGCAAGCTCAACACATCAGATATTTTCTGCCCGTCTCAACACGCTCTGCCACATTATCAAAAAGGTCTGCAAAGACAAACAGCCCCAAGGCCACCTCATCCCCATCTGCTGAGGGGAAACGAGGTGGTGCTGCAGCTCTTTACCACTGTTCTTTGCTTTTCCTGGTGTGCCAGGTGTCATCCTCATCGTGGGCCACGGATCCTCCTTGGCACCTCTCACCCGAGCACTCACAGGGCTCCCCAACAGAGGCAGCAGAGACTTTGCCCAGATGGTACGGAAGGTAAGAGGATTTTATTTCATCAGGAAGCTTTTGGGTTGTTTCATTATGCTTTTAATAAGGAGACTGCTTAGGCAGCAAGATGTGTGTAACAGCATGCCAACACCAATGACATGACAGCTTTCTCCTTCCAAAGGGAATCTCACACAGTTTTAGCAAAGTGCTGGAGGTAAAGAGAAGGATTTTATTCTGGGCTTTGTATGTGATTAGCAGCTAAGTCTTTGGAGAAGATTTTCATCTGGAAAGTCAGTGCCAAGTAACACCTACAGACAAGAGGCACATTTGGAAACCTCTCCACTTGGAGCTAAGTCTCTCTTCCTTTCGAAATGGAAAAGAGAAGCTTTGGGGTGACCTAATTGCAGCCTTGCAGTACCTGAAGGGAGCCTACAAGAAAGATGGAGAGAGACTTTACAAGAGCCTGGAGTGACAGGACAAGGGGGAATGGCTTCAAACTGACAGAGAGTAGATTCAGACTGGATATTAGGAAGAAATTCTTTACAGTGGGGGAGAGTGAGGCACGGGAACAGGTTGCCCAGGTATGAATGTGGAGTGATGACACAAGTTCAGCTTTCACCCCTCAGGCTTCCAGCCTGGTTTTAGTTCATTTCAGAAGTGACAGAATATCAGGGGCTGCTCTTTTCTGTAGCAAAGCCCTCCCTTCATGTCAAAGCAATGACCCTGCTGGTAACTTCCTTCCCAGATCCCTTCCCTGGGCATGTGTTTCTGTGAAGAACTGAAGGAGGAGAACAAATGGCAGATGGTCAACCCACCAGTGAAGACATTAACTCACGGAGCAAACGCAGCATTTAACTGGAGAAATACTATCATGGAAGATTAAAAGGTCATCTCTGCCTTTGCAGTTGTCAAAAAGGAGCCAAAGGCAGGTTATGGTTCATCACAGTCCAGTGATTCATCCTGAAGACACACAGAGGGTGGGAAATGCCCTCTTTGAGTTGTCAAAGCACAGAAAAACACTTCCGAGTTTGATGCCTGAATTTTGGTTTTATTTTGGTGACTGAGAAGAATGAACTCATGAACTGGTGTTCAAGTGAGAAATAACACTTCTGGTGGTGGTGAGGAAAGTATCTTTTAACATTTTCTGAGAGTACAAATGTTTAATTAATAGGGATGTAACTACCTGGTTATAAATTCCACTCCAAGAGGCACTGAAGTAGACAATGTTGTATTTTTAAGACCAAACTATGTCCAGCAAGAATTCCTTTTTTTTTTCTTTTCTTCTTCAGTCACTTGGATGTTTTCAGACAACGGAAAAACTGGGACTGAAAAAAGTCAATTCCTACCTGAAGAGGGGACCAGCTCTAGCTAAAGCCACTGTGTTTCCTGTTCACTCCATCAGTTCTGTGAGATCAAACACCACAGTGACTCTTTATTTACCTCTTCTACGAAGGGAGTCCATTTTCTATCACACCAGCTCTTCATCCAGCAATTCTCAAGTTATGCATATTGCAAAAGGGTCTAAATTATTCCTTTTTGAAGGAAACTGAACTGATTGCTTTACTGTTTCTGGGACAAAGAAAGATGCCCTGTGTTACTGGACTGGTGACAAAACTGTGACATGAGCAACTCTAACTCTGAACCCTTCCCAAGGTGGCACTTGCAGCTCAACAGCTTTGCTCTGTGCTGGTTTGTGCCAAATTTATTAATGGTGACCCATCTCCCCAGTGGGTCACCTGAAAGGTTTCTGTAGCTCTTCTCTAGGTGATGTGTTTAATTAAGGGAACATAGCCCTGAAATTTTGTGCACAAACAGGAACATGCCTTTGCACAGTCTGTTTTTCTTCTGCTTTTCCTTTCTGGTTATCAGATAACTACCTCCTGGAAAGTACAAATGTTTCTTTCAATGAAAGGAAAAAATGAAAATGTTTCTCTCAGAGCACGACTAAAAATGTTTTCATTTTCACTCCTCACTACCTGCTCCTGTGTGACATCTCCCTGCATGCCATTAGCCATCGGGGCGGGCAGTGGAGCCCATCCAACATCCCGGCTTTGGGGTTGAGAAGTGTCTGACAGGCACCTTTATCTGCGGGTGTAGAGATTTTGTTATCTCAGTTGTGCAGCTGCAATGATTCATTCTGACTTCCCAGCTCTGGTGGAGTTGCTTGAGCTCTCAGTTTTCTGACAGTGCTGCAATTTTACAGTGGAAGTGAAATGCCCCAGGGCCAAGACAGGAGCTCTTTAACGAGCAAGGGCCTAGGACTCAAGCTCAGGAGATGGGTGGCTACAGCTGCAGTCCCAGAAAAAAATAAAAACACCAAGTGTCACCACAACCTTTTCTGAATCAGGGGAAGCAGGATGCCACTGCAGTGCTGAGAGCACTGTGGCTTGGCCACTGCTCCACATCTCACCCAGCACACACTTGCTGTCAGCCAAGAGAGGCAGGCGTGGTGAGGGGTTGTTGCTGTTGTCCCGGGGTCGACGGACAAATGACATAGACTTGATCCAGGAAGAAATTGAATTATTTAATTATTTTACAGACTGGTTTATATCTCTTAGTTGGCGTGAGTGGTGCAGGGCCATTGGTCCCTGACCATCCACTTCTTGGGTGTGATTAGTGAAATCCTACAACACCCATTTCAAAACATTTTCCCAAAGAGCCATAACAAACTTGGAAAACAAGCTGCAGGTGTTAAGATGGAGAACTCATTTACAAAACCGTCTCACTGTTTCTCATGGCTTGTGTGAGAAAGACAAGGCTCTCACAGAACACTGCAGAAAGCTGGGAGATCTCTGCTGAGAGCTTTTCAGCATCCACAAGGGATGATTTTGCTCTGAGCTCAGGCAGTGGCCAGGCTCCTCTGTGGTCAGCAGGGAGGGCAGTGACTCACAGGTCTGGCTGAGAAAGGGCTCCACGATACAAGAAAATCAGCAAAGCCACTTAAAAGACTGGTCATTTTTAAAGCATTAGTGATATAAAATTTCATTACAAGTTTTACTCTACCTTTTCAGAAATAACATAGTTTTTTTCCCATAATGCTCTTACACGTTAATCCTAGACTGTGCTGCAAACAACCAGTTTGGGTTAAGAACCTGTGTCTTCCTTTAAAATACCAAAACAAAATACCAAGTGAGAGCTCTCCCTTCACTCAATGGCATCAGATATATTGTCAGGGTGGGTCTGTTGTGAAAAACAACCTGTAAGAACAGCATCATCTCCCTTCTTTAACAGCTTTCCTATGCTGCTGCCACTGCATACAACATAGCAATGGAATAATTCTCTTTGCTTTTCAGTCCTTCTGGTCTGCAGAAATAATGTTGCTAAAAGCCAGATAATGGCACTCTAATGCTGTTATTGTCCATCCAGCTCCTATCCTTAATGAGTGTGTGCAGCTCCCAAGAGGCACGTGACAGGAGGGGAGGAGGACACGGCTTGGGGAAGTGTCTGTCTGTCTGTCTGTCTGTCTGTCTGTCTTACAGAGGCAGGATTTAACTGCTCCACCCAATCTTGGCATCTAATCAGATGCCCACAGTGCATGGACGTCTGTCTGTCCAAGCTAAATATTAGCAGATTCCTAAAATAACAGGCAGATTCCTAAAGCACTTGAACCAAAATCCCGCTGTGCTTTCCTTTTGTTCTCAATACAGATGCACTCCAAAGAATTTCACTTCAGTGAAAGCAATGAATTAAACTTCAGAGCATGTTTAAAAGAGGGTTTGGGGACTTAAGTTTTCTCTTGTGGTAGCTTCTAATCCAGACACCGCAGTGCTAAGCAGGTGAGGACAAATGCTTAGTAACAAAATACTGTATTAAAGTTATAAAGACTTCTCCAGGAATAAAATTATAAAGACTGTTGTTTGATTCAATTGAACAATAAGAACATGAATAGAAGGAACAGGCAGCACATGCAGGAACCCATTGAAACTATCTCAGTTTTAATAATGGAAGGGCAAGGACAAGCTCTTCTATTCACAAGGACCCTGCTTTTGGCTTTCCTGGGACCCCATGAGCACAGATTGACCTCTAAACACTTTTTAAGATCAGATCTGATCTTAAAAATGATATCTTAAACATACAAAGTTTCTTGGTTGTACAATCTGGTGCCTAGGAGAGAGAGGATTCCTAATGTTGTGTTTGCACAGCATAAGGCTAATCACTAAACACAGGTGAAATGAAGGAAGTGTCCTTGGAAGCTTCCAAGTTGTTTTTGTAATAAAAGAAATAGGAAGTTATTTTCCAGTTTCTTGGTTTCGTTGATTTTTTTTCTTTTTATTATGCAACTTCTAGAATTAGTTGTTGCTTTACTCCATTGTCGTTTTCTTTAACTGGATCCATTTTGTTACAAAGTTATGTACTTTAAGAGATGCTTTTAGTACTGCCTTGAGAATCTGAATGTTTTCTTTGTATCTTAAAAAGTGAGAGCATAAGTTCTTTTGAGGATGACCTGCAGTGAAGCAAATCTGTGGTGACCCCTTGTGGGAAAACACAAGCTCAGATTTCCATGGCTAAATCAGTTCTGGTGTGATTGAGGGATGAGAAGGAAGAGCAGCAATTTTTTTTTAACAATAATTCTTCCTCCATACCCTTTGAAAGGATATTAACATCAAGAATTATATTGTTTGGGACTACTTTTAGGCAGAGGAGCTTGGAAAGACACTTGAGTCAAATTTTTCTGAAAAGTGAGATAAAACAGGCTATGAGTGTTGTGATCCTGATTTTTCCAAAGCTTTTTCCTTGTGCCAGCATTAATACTGGTGCAAGGAATATGCACAGTTCTGCTGACTCAAGCAGATATTTCTATTTACTTTGCACAATTTTAAGTCACAGGTGAGGAATAAAACAGTTGAGTGGATTTTTTGACTTTTCCAACAAAAACACTGGGGGTCTCTAAACGGAGCAAGTCCTGTTCTCAGGAGCAACCTGTAACACGTTAGAGATTTCCTGATGTTCTTAGCTTTCCTTGATTGTATTCCAGAAAGAATGCTTTTTATTTTTTCAGGAATGCCACTGGAGGTCACTCATGTACTAACAAACAGTGCTGTAGGGGAAAAAAAAGTAATTTAAACTATCCAAGAATGAACTCGACTGGAAGATGACGTTAAAATGGAAGTGAGTTTGGAAATATGTGGTGCAGATATTCCTCAAATTTGCAGTAGGCTGTGATAAAAGTAGCAAGTAAACCAATTATCTTAATTTTATTATAAAAAGACCAAAACCACCCCCCACCACAACATTAGCAAACTAAGTTAGCTTTGATCTAGCTACAGTAATAATGGAAATGCAGCACAACTGTGTCAGAAAAAGCAAAAAGAGGAAAAGAGAACCCATTTTAAAATGCTCACTGGGGTCACATCCCTTGACAAGAAATTGTAAACAAAATATAAGATAGGAAAGGAAAGACTGCATGGGAATTTTCTCACGAAGATATTTCTGATGGCAGAAAAATTGCAAGGAAGAAGTAATAAACTCTATTTATTTCATATTACTTGTTTCCCTATCTCCACTTCCTCTTAATCCATTTTTATCACTAACTTTGAAACTCTCAGATACGTTTTTGCTGGAATTCTGAGTTGGAGAGAAAAGGAAATTGTTAAAACGTTTTTCCTCTTTCTGCTAAACTAAAAATTTAATATTGATTTCTTGCTCTGAGGTGAAGAACTAGGAAATGTAAGTCCTGTTACAGCAATATCAGTACAATATCTCATCCCAAATGGGCCCAAACTGGTTGTTTTACTTCAAAAGCAAACTGCTACTGACTGGCAACTCCCTACCTAAGGCTCCAGGCACATCAATATTCGCACCAAAATTCCCACAGTATGAGAGAGCCAATTAAAACCAGACAGATATGGGTAATAATTAAGGTATTGCTTAAAAATTATAAGGGGAAAAAAGTTTCAGAGCAGCTTTACTCACCTGCAGAGAGAAGATCTGTCTCTGGCATTTAGTGCTTGTACAATATTTTGTGCAGCTCTACCTTGCTCTATACTTTTAATTTACTATTTATATATTTTCATTCGATTCTGGAAGCTTCTAGAAGGGTTCTGCAGCTGCTGTGTCCCACCAGCCACTTCCTGATTGACAGGTTTTTGATTTCCAAGTAGCTGCATGTTCAGTAATTATCTGCCTGCTGATGGGGGGTGCTGGACTGGGCTCTGCCTGCTCTGTACGGATGCTTTTCCACGGGGAGGTGGGAGCAGAGCAAGCAGGGCTTTTGGTAATTTGTGTGGGTGCTGGGGAATGGCAGGAACTCTCCTTCAAGCAGTGGGGACAGTGCAACACCAAGGCTGATGAAGCACTGGGCCTGATTTTCAGCACCCTGGAGAAATTCCCCTTGGCATGACAGTGGTGAGAGCCCAGACAGGGTTTGGGCAGGGGGATGTTGTGTCCAACCCTCTGCCAGGGCTGTGGGCAATGGGCTCCTTCCCGGTGGGAGGTGTGTGCTGGTCCAGGTGCCATCGCCAAGGAATTGCAGGAGGAGGTTGATGCCTTAGGTTTTACCTTTTATGTTTTTTGAATCCTGTATTGCCTGGTGTGTAACTCTGAAGTTTCTTGTAGCCTGCTGACTTCAGTTCTCTGGGCATAACAAAACCTCTCTGGGTTTGCTCTCCAAGGACACCCAGGCTGTCCTGGGCCTGAAAATGTGTAAACCAACATCTTGGAAGGGGGATGAGCTCAGGGAAATTACCTCATTAGATAAAGTTTTAATTGGTGAATTTATGCTGATATGCAAATGGACAAAACCTATAAAGGTGTGGGGAACTCGTGACTTGTTCATCTTGGGGTCCAGCTTGGAGCTCTTGGCTTCCCAGGGTGCACCTTTGAAGGCCTTTCAAATAAATACCGACGTTTATTCCCTTATTCCTGTCTAGTCTCTGTTTCTAGGGAGCCTCTCTAGGCATCAAGGTGTGCAGACTGTTCTCTGTTAAGGAGGGACAATGGGATATCAGCTGGAACTCCACAGATGTGAGAACCTGCAGTGGAGAGATGCCAGGGGCTGTGCTGGGTGGAGCGTAGGAGTGTAGGAGGACAGCCTTGAGGGAAGTTGCTGAAGTTGATGATTTCTGACAGCAGCAGCAAAGTTCCTCATCCCTGGCCAGACCTAAGAGCACAGTGTGTCAGCCTGCAGGGCTGTGTGTGAGTGTGCAGGACACTGCCGGGAGCTTTGGACGTACTGGAGGTGCAGGGATGTCCAGAGCTGCTGTTGGTGATGGCACCAAAGAGCCCCTGGGGAAGGACTGAAGGACAAACAAATGAAGCAGAATCCCAGACTTCACAAGCAGAATTTTAATTAACCCCCTGGCAGTCAGCAATTCAGTTTGTACATCTGACAGCTTTACAACACTGCCTGGAGAATAGCATCAAACTACAGATATTTACATGGCAATTGCTCTGGTCAGGTTTTTGGGTTGTTTCAAAAAGTCCTTGCACAGAAAGCAGGAAATATAAAGGTGCTCCTGCCCTGGAAGATTCAATTGTTCCATGTAATCATATCCAGTATGATGCCTTTCCCTGGTCTTAAAATNCGGAATGCCACCCACGGGCACTCGGGATCACATCCTGGGCCTCACAAATGAGCACATCCAGCAAAGATTCCCCAGGGAGAGGCTCCAGGGAACCCCAGGAACATTCCCCTGGCTGGGCCCAGCTCAGGGTGCAGGATGTGTTCTGGAGAGGCCCTTGGTGCCTGGGGCTCTCTGACCCCTCACTGCCAGGCTGCCAAGGGCTTCGGGCTCTTGGCTTCACAAAATATTAAGTCTAAGAATGTGGGCTAGGAGCACTAAGAATATAGAAAAAGTATATGAAAGGGGTATAAAAGAAAAGGCAAAAAATCATCATGGCATCAAGCAGATGGATCTTGTGTTCATACCAGAAGTTAACTTAAGAGCATCCCTCAACAGAGGTTTTAATAGCATCTCAAATCATCTATCCCAGGAGTGGGTGGGAGGATGGTGGGAAGAGAAAGGGGAAAGGGAGGAATTTGTGTGTTCTGTATTGCTGCCTCTCATGATCACAGAAATAAGGGCAGTCACGGGACCATGTGCCCTCTCCATAGCTGAGCTGAGCCCATGTCTGGTTGTGAAGAAGAAAGCCCACCTGGTTTCTCAGTTGGGATTTTTATCTGTAGTAAATCTAACATCCTGAGCCTTTAAAATAATGGATGTTCTAGAGACTATGAAGAGAAAGTAAAGTACATAACATCTCCCATATGCCAGTTCAGCATGGAATATTGCATCAAGATTACTTTATCCAAAAGTGACATTTCTTTACCTATAGTGACTGTACTTCTGGACATCTGTTAGAGAATATTGTGCATTATCATTGTGAGAGGATGCTCTTGGCCACCCAGCCAGGACGATGACACCGAAAAATGATTCTTTAAGGAACCAAGGGACACCTCCAAATCAGCCACCCTTGTCCCTGTGGGGGAACTCAACTTGCCAGGTGTTCACTGGGAACACCCCACAGCTGGTCCAAACAGCTCCAGGAGATTCCCCAAAGACCTGGACAACAACCTCTTGGCACAGGGACTCGGGGAGCCTCGGAGAGGTGCCCTCTGTGATTTGTGGTTGTTCCAGAGGGGCTCTCGTGGCTGCCCTGGGATTGTCTTGGCCCCAGGGACGGCGCAGCCGCCGAGTTTCAGATCTGGGCTGCTCTGCCTGCGCCCGTCCGGCTCCCGGGATGGGCCAGGCACGGGCGAGCAGGGCTGGAAAAGCAGCGTCCTTTGTTAATGTGTCCACGGCAAAGCTGTTGTCCCAAAACAGATTCTTTCACCCCGTGTGCAAGAAGCCAATCCCCACACAGAGTTCAGGTATTTCCTT
>VZRO01007455.1:0-32655 GCA_013397915.1 Daphoenositta chrysoptera | reverse complement strand
ACCCTGCCGGCCACCAGCGCTCCGCCACCTTTTGTCTCGTTTTCTCCCGTTTATTTCTGCACGGGCGGGCGCTGCCCGGAGCCCCCCATCCTGCTGGACGGGGAGGCGCTGCTCGGTTTCGGGGGTGGCACCGCGGGTTGGTGCCCCGGGGCTGCCGGCGGGACCCGAGCCAGAGCCGGCCCTGCCCTGCACCTGCCCTGGCTGTGGGTCCCGGGGAAGGCGGTGCCTGCCCCTCCCCGGCTCGGCTCCCGCCGCCCTTGACCTTTGGGATGGCCGGAGCCGCTCCGGTCGGTGCTGCGGGTCCCGGCTCACCGTGTGCTCGCAGGGGCTGCGGTCCTCTGTGGCTAAGCCGCGGTGAACCCTTTCTCCCCTGTACTAAACAGAAGGAACGCGGCTCTTTAAGGCCCCGGAGTGATGGATTTGGCATGTTCTGGCTCAGGTGCAGAGCTGCCGGGTATGAAGCACGATACGCATTTGATCCGCGTGTGTGCGGAGGCGTTTGGAGCCCTTGAGGACACCCCGGGCAGGGTTTGCTTACCCGGTGTCTGCAGACACTGAATTAATCTCAGCCCCGCGGGAGCTGCGCTGTGGCCGGGCAGGACCTGCCCTCTGCCTCTCCAGCACAGCTGAGCCAGGGTTTGCCGTGTTTGCAGGGGGAAAACGCCGCTCACCAGTGAGTATTTTCCTGAAACAGGGAGGAAGGTATGCTTCAGCCACTGCAGCGAAGGGGCAATACCAAGTTTGAAAGGTAAATACGGTTACAAAGTAAATACAGAGTATCTCTTTGTACATTGCAGTGCAGCAAGGAGGAAGTGGAGGGTTGGTTTCGCTGTCGGCAGAAATAGTTGCTGAAAATGAAAGAACGTAAAACAAGTTTGTGTGATTGAATGGGACGTTGTCCTTGGGCTTCATCAGTAAATCTGAAATACAAAAAATGTATTGGTAAACTACCGGTTATGTGTTATAGCCTATTAATGTAACTTCTGAAGTAAAGCTTGGCTTTTAAAGTGTGTCTTAATAAACAGCAGAATGCGATCTTTGCAACCTCTTATCGCAAGTTTTATTGCCACAGATTTCTTTGCTTATGGGGAGGATATTTTTTATGTTTATTAAAATGCACATGAATGTCAGAGGAACTTAAGGGTATGCAGAGACAGAGATAAGTTGTTGACAAGTAAATGAGAACTCAGGTGTTTCTGCCTGCAGCACATAAAATGAAATCAACCCCAGTCAAATAGAGTTAGGCTGCAGTTCTCTCTGTGCTGCTCATAGTCCAGTCATCTTTGCTGGGGGATGACCGGGATCCTTGTGATGGGATTTTTGGCAAGGATACACTGCTGGGAGGTGGTGTATGATCTGTGCAGCAAGTGCACTGAAACCTTTTGTAAGATGTGTGAAGTCTTTTCCTGCTTGCATTATAGCTGTTAAATAGTAACCTGCTAAACAATTGCTTCGCTATAATGACAATTACCCTGTCCCATTATATTTTAAGAGAACCGTTTAAGGAGGTGTTTGACCTCAGGTGTTTGTTCTTTGCTGGCCTCTCAGGTTTTTTCGCAGCAGGTTTTTCTGTCACCTCATTTAGTGTGGTCAGTGAAATAAGTTTGGTGTTTGGGACAGCTGAGAGAGAGGAGAAAAGGGGTTTGGGATCATCCTGAAATGGATCTGTTACTGCTGGAAGAAAAATTCACTCCTCTTGTGAGCTACTTGTGCCAACCTCTTTTTCTCCTTACTTTGTTTCTCCCACTTGGAGCTATCTGCAGCTCATTTCAACCAAACACAGACACTGATGAGAAAGGGTTGTTTTGAAATTGAAATGTTGAAATCTGACCTAAGTAGCCAGCTGTGGCTGTAAGGGGCAATCCCACCTTTTAGTCCTTGTCTTTAGGCTCCTGCTGCCTTGGATTCATCCTGTGTGGCAGTTTTGTGGCCAGAGAATGAGTTAATATTCTCTATTGGATCAGCTGTGTTTCAGGGCAGGGTTTTTGATGGATCAGGCACCTGAACCACGGCTGTAGGACTACAAAGTCTCACACAAGGGAGGCAGGGATCTGTATCTGGAGTTGAGAGAGAGGAGGAGGGGTTAGGGTTGCACTTTCCCTAACCTCTGCAACCTCAGAGAGGAGGTAGGAAACTCGTGTTGGGTGGGAACGATTGTGGGGTTTGATTAATTGCACAATCTGATTCAGGGCCAGGGAGGGGGTGGAACATGCCAAACGAGATTTGCAAGTCAATTCACTTTCAGGGTAGGGAGGTGGCAAGCTGAACCAGGACGCTGTAGAAAAAATAGAGGTATGACAAAAATGTGTTAGCATAAAGGAGCAGAGCCTTGATCTTCTGGTGGGATACTCAGTTATGTAAAGAGGGGGTAGTGTTCCTCTATTCCTGGGGAGAAGGCCCGTGTAGGTGGTGAGGCTTTCAAGTTGACAGCTTGGACACAGCCAGTCCTGTTTGTTGTCACTTACCTGGCTGAGGAGGAGCAGCTTTGATTTCTGGAGTAAGATGGGGCAATGAAGACGAGAGCAGAGAGTCTCACACCTTTGCCTGCCCTGTGGCAGCCCCTAAAATTCTCAGGTGAGCACCAACCGTGGGTTTGGCAGTTGTGCTGTCTTGCTTTGGCTCACCTCCCGAGGTTTACCAGGAGAGCTGATCCTGAATCCTGCCAGCTTCCCGTGAGGAGCAGGGCACTGGCTTGTGCTGACACTAACCAGGGCTGCCAGGAGGGTGCTGGGGTTGTTGCAGATCCTGGAGTGTCCCCTGGCATCCTGCTGGGGTGGCTCGGTTTGTGAGCTCTGGTCACACCTTTTGCCTACAGCTCCTTTTGCCACCTGACTCAGCAGCTGCCTGAGCTGCTGCCAGGTAACAGGGCAGGCTCCTGCTGCAGCACCTGTAATAAAATGTGGGGGTTTTTATTGTTGAGGAGCTTCAGCCCACGTTGGAGCAAACAGGAGGAACTTTGTGACACTTTAAACTGCCACGGTCTCACCCTTCCCTGTGTGCTAAGGACACACATGATCCTGCCTTCTCCCTTCTGCTGGTGTAGGGAGCTCAAGGGGTGAAAAAACTTGGTTTTTTTTCCTTTTCCAAGTTTTCTGACGATGGGGAGCTTTGTGAAGTGCTGATACTGGGTCAGGGAAATGGGGTGGAAGAGGGAGTGCTGGTCAAGCCTTGCTGACAGCATTGTTCAGCAGCACCCACTCTCAAGCTGGAGGAGTCTCTTATTCCAGGCTGGAAACACTACAGCCATTTTTGAACAAATTGCAAGCTCATGAATGTTTCTGATGCGCTCAAACAGATCTTTGTGAGCTGGGAATTGCCTATTTGTAGTCATTCTGGGACAAAAGCAGAGTGTTTTGATGTAAGCTGGCTTTGGATCAAGTTTTGAGTACATCTTTCTTTTGTGTCTCCACTGCTTTGTGCTATGCTGAGCTCTCCAAATAAATTATAAATTATAAAAATCAGAGGAGGCTGCAGTTTATATAGGCTTAAAATTCTCCACTGCATTTTTGATGTGAAGGTTAGTGATGTTAATTACTTGCCTCTGAAATAGATAATTGCCGATTCAAATGCTATGATTAGAAAACACCCCAATAACTCGACCAGACTATTTACTTACCAGCTTCTCTTGTTTGAAGATCACCAGTAAACAAAGGCAGAGTGAACAATTTGCCACGTCGTGACTTAAGGTAGAAGAAAAAAAAAAAAAATCCTGCAGGGAGATCAGCTCAGCAGCAGATATTCCGCATTTGTGCAATCCAGAGCTTTGGGGGGATCTTTGTTAAGGTGCCAGAAGAACAAACAACGCTGTCACACGTAGATCATTGTGTCACCTAAAATCTGGTACCAGCTGTGGTGTAGATGGCTCAGCTTCCTCCTGGGATTCGTTTCATCACTTCATTCTCACGAGATCAGTGGTAAGTCTGAGTGTTGGTGGTGATCCTTGCTGTGGACAGTGGGAGTTTGTATCTGTGGCCTTGCTCCATTTTGGCTTTTTCATTGCTTAATACATACAGGAAGAGCATACAGTCAGCTGTATAATAAATTAATATTGCTGACATATAGAAAGTGAGATGCTTTCCTGGGAAACCCAGACAAACCCTTACTAGTCAAGTGTGCTAGAGAATAAAGCCTTTTGTCCTTTTCTGTGCAAGATATGTATTTGAAAGGCTAAATTGCATTTTTAAGCTCCTGGGTGGGAGGAGTGCCCAAGATTAGCTTTCTTTTCTTAGTCAGAAGTGTATTTTCTCCCCAATAATTTGATGTGTGATACAGACTTGTACAATTACAGTTTTAGTTCTTGCTACTGCAATATTAAAAAAATAAAACAAAACCCAGCAAAGCCCCCCAGCAAAACCAAACAAAAATCAAATCCTCCTTGCTTTAGGAAAACTAATCCTGGAAGTTTTACGGCATCAGTTTGTGTGCTTTCTGAGATAGAATACTGAATCAATTGTGTGTGAATAACAAAAAAATAACAGATGAAAGACCAAGCACTTTTCATCTCAGCAAGTTTATCACGTGTTTTCTCTAGTTGAGCAGCAGGAACAAAGTCATTTTAGTGCTATCCCTTGTGAGGATGTTTTCAGTCATGAGGGTGAATAACTCTGCTCTTGGGATGACTTTTTAATGCCCCTGTGAATATGCCAGAACTAGAAAACAAGACCCCGGTTATGTAAAAGTTCATAAGGCAAAAAATGATTGAATAAGGTCCATTAAAAATCAGGGACTGTAGCAGGCAGTGTGATATCAGATATTTGTGTGTATATATGTACTTTCATTTGCAGATGTTAATTTTAAGATCAAGGCTAGAAGGAGCCAGTAGACACACTTTGGGTACTTTTAAAAGCACAAATCCACAAAATGCTCTCCTTAAACAGCTGAAGTTGCAGGTAGAGAATAGAATAAATCAGATTAATGTCTTTGTTTAATGCTTGCAGTGACAGTGAGATTAAGATGCCCTTTTAATTCAGCTGAACAGTAGAGAAAGTCCCAGGGATGCCAGTGAGGCACAAAGGAGAATCCCTTCCCAATCCCAAAGCTGCTCAATTCTGTTCAGTGTGCCCCAGTGTCAGTCCCACTGTCCATCTCTAGAAATGACTGATTTCTATTGTCAGAGGAAGGCAGAAGTAAAGTAAAATCCTAAAAGCAGTAAGAAAAGAAAGAAATATCCAAACTGACAGTTGAGAGAGCCACCTCTTACGTCGTAGTAATACCACAAAACCCAGTGAGACAGGGAGGTGTGCAGTCTGATTATCAGTGTGTTTAATGTTGAACTGATATTTAACAGCCCCAAAGGAGGGTTGCAGACCAGGCAGGTCAGCTCTGTGGGCTCAGGGTGCTGCCACCTTGTCCTGCTGTTCCCTTCAGGCTGCTGGAGAACACAAAAAAGTTGTCTTCCACTATTCTGGCATTGTCAATGACTTGTGTAATGTTCTTGTGTAACCTGGTGTTAAAAGAAAATCTAAATAAAATAATTTTCAATTTTTTTTTTTTATATCATAGGTATAGAGCTTTCATTTTCTCTCTCACTTTCCTGCTGTATGCCAGCTTCCACCTGTCAAGGAAACCTATCAGCATAGTGAAGGTAAGAGAGGTGATGTCCTTGTTTAAACATCCTCCTGCTCCTGTCAGACAGGACATTGTTGTCTTTTTCAGGATGTCCTGTTGTGAAAGGCAGGGTTAACCTTTAACTTGAAATGCCTTCAAGATGAAAGACTGATAAAGCTGGTACACAGTGATATTTGCTTGATAAAGTTTAGTGAGACCACACCTAGAGTATTGCATGTAAGTCTGGGGTTTGGGCTGGAAACAGCTGTGCCTACATTTAATTCATGTGAATTAATCTAATTAGAGATATTTGAGAGGTTTACATTCTTATGGTTGAGAAAAGTTGCTCATAACTGATGAGTTGAACATTCCACTGGCATTTCCAAGTGTTCCCAGTACTGTTGAGCATCACAGTCATCATTGTCTGTACCCTTGTGACTGTTCCCAGTGAAGCTGATGGACACGAAATTCTCTAATTTTGGGTTTGTTACTTTAATCTTCAGTGTTTATAACTCGTGCCAAACACAAACCAAATCCCCCCATGCTGCTTTGTATAAAGCTGATGAGTAACAGTGGGCAAAGTACTTGAGGTAACTGCAGAATTTCAAAGATTTTCACTGTCAGAAACACCAGATTACTGTAGAATGGTTTTTCTAACCATGCCATTACTCTTTCATGTAATGGTGTCTTCACCCAGCAAAATACCAAGCAATTAATAAAGGCCAACAATTTCACTCATTTTGGTGGGTTTGACACAGGTACATATAAATGTAGAATTGTTAAATTTCTTGAGGTAGGAGAATTATCAGTCCCCAATTCACAAGTGAATTTTCCATTTTCACATGTCCTTTCTGTTTCAGGGAGAGCTGCACAAGCATTGTGCTGCTTCACATGAAGTTGAGGTTGACTCCTACAAAGAATATGCTGCCCAGATCCAGCCTGTCAAAAAGCCATTTAATGCCTCTCAGTGTGGTTGGGAGCCATTTGGTAAGGCTTGGTTTTTTTTGGGTTTTGTGTTTTTCTTTCCTAATAATGGGTGATATTCACAATTAGATTATTTGCTTCTTGCTGTTTCTTCTCACGTGGAGGGATGTGCATGGAAGGGGTGTTTTGTTTTCCATGTCCTCACTGATTTCTCCACAGAAAGTGAAGTTGTGCCTTACCTTATGATATCTTTGCTTCTTAAAGTCACTTAAACAAGTGATATTATTTTACTTTTTAAAGCTGTGAGATGGTTTCAGTAGATCAGTTTTCAGTCAGAAAATGGGATTTGTCTTAAGCATGTCTATTACGGAAAAAAGGGTGAAGAATAAAATCAATCATTATCATTTTCTGCTTGTTTAATTCAAGGTCCAGTAATCTTTTAAGTGAAATTAGTTGGTGCTTATCTAAATTGGAACTTTTCGGAGTCCTTATCTGCCTGAAAGAATATTTTTCTCTCCATTTTAGTGAAGAAAAAGGGGAGACTTTATTGCAGGAGAGACTTGAAAACTACTGGATAGCTTATGAACCTGGCTTTTCACTTGAATAGAAAAAAAATATTTGCCTACTGAACAATTAAAGTTTAATTTAATCATATTTGACTTTAAATGAGACTTTGAATCATTCCTTGACACTTTTATTGCTACCAGGAACATCAGTGGAACAGATTAGTCCTGTCAATGTGCCTGTCCACCCCAGTCTGTGTAGCCATACATTCTAATTAGTCTTTAATTGGCAATTAAAAAAAAGTCCTGCTCTCTTCAAAGATAATGAAAGATCTGAGCTCTGGGGTTTCTGTGGACAAAATCCAGTGTATTAACTGCCTGCTGCAGGGTCTACTGGAAAAATTTAATCCCCCAGGTGTGATGCAGTTAAACCTGGGGAGTGTTTCTTGTCCCTGGACCAAGGGGGGTTGAGTTTGTTTGTCTGAAACACTGATTGACTTTTTAAATGGGGACTTCTGAGCCCAAATACCCTCCTGTTTCCATGGACATTATTGCCAAGCTGCCCCTTTGGGATGGCACTCTAAATTTATTCTTCCAGCTGTTTTTCTGGCAAAGCTGGGAGTGACACTGAAAGAAGGAATATGCTTCAATATCTGTGACTTCATGGTCAAAGGCAATGCCAATTCTGGCAATTTATTAGAAATAAATACACAAAATGTCTGTCTTGGTATGAGCTCAGGTCCCTTGAGGCTTGACTTGGTGTTTCCATCTGGGAGGAGCCCCTTCTGCTGCCCCCATCCTGTCTCCAGTTCCCATTTAGGTGTGATTATACTTGTTTGCTCTACAGGGCAGAACTCTGGGGGTTTTTTTTAAGCAAAACTTTTCTGTGCTTTGTGAATAGTTGGAAAATGAAATGCAAGAGGCTTTAACCATTTTTGAAAAAAACATATTAAGCTGATTCTTTGAAAGCCTCTATAATGGATTTTTTTTTTCAGCCATTTTGACTCCCAGGACCTCATGCTTTTGTAACTTATCTTTCCACTTTTAATCAAGTCTGTTAAATTGGATTTTGGATTTTCTTTTGCCGAAGGCCTTATAAGAAAAGGGCACCTTGCCAATAGCTGATGTTTTTTTCTCTTCCAAAATCCTGTTTTGAATAAGACAGAATTTAGGATGGGCCTACCAATATTTTCCTAATATGTTAGAGGCAGAAGAGTATTTTTTTATTAAATAAAACATTGGCAAAATGTTTGCTGAAGTCTAAAGTTCCTATTGAAAATTAAATGCCAGTGTACATTTACTGACATTTTTCTTATTATGTGTAAAAATGGTTGGGCAGTAACTAGTACATTTAAACTGATAATTTGTTTTAAAAATTATTCTTAGATAAGAGCAACTACAAACAGCTACTGGGAGCACTGGATTACTCATTTTTGTGTGCATATGCAGTTGGAATGTATTTAAGGTAAAACCCCACTTTCTTTACTATTTAGTTATGAGGCTGTGTGACTTCTGAGATATTGTGCTTTCCTGCTGCAGAGTTTCTGATGGAGAGGGAGAAATGGATTGCTGTGGGGAAAAAAACCAAACTTGATTCTGAGTCCCAGTGGTATCAATCTTTGATACACAGAAAGCTTTTTACCTGCACCTTTTTGACCGCCTTTTGCAGGAATATTTTCCAGGTTGAAGTCTAGCCTGTCTTTTTTTTATCGAGACTATAAAGGAATATGCACTGGAATATGTGTCCTCAAATTTAATCAGTCTTCAGATTGCACTGATTGGGTTAAAATTACTGTCCTGCCTTTCTTTAAAGTCAAAGAATGGAGCAGACACCTCCTAAAAATAATACCAAACCCATCTTAAAGTGTGTAGTCTTAGCTGCTGTTTGGAGATGCTTCTTTTTATTGACTAAAGCCAGACTCTTCATGACTGCAATTGTTAGCAAGGGAGACAAGTCTCACTTCAGATGGCTGGAGACACATAATTTGGAAAATCACTCTGTAAGTAAATGACTTTGAATGTGCTCCAGATGAGTATCTCCCTGAAAGATGGTTGTGCAGATGTCAGAACTTAGCAATTAATGAACTTGAAATGTTTTGTTGGGATTTTTTTTTTTCCCGTCAAGTGCTAAAAATTACTCCTTTGCTACTGCAAAGACAACCAGCAGTTACCAGTACAGTTTCTCCTCAACCAGAATTAAACAGCACAAAATATTCTTCATTTCTGAAGGCTTTTGGGGTGTGATCTCATTTTTAATGATGGCTTTTCTCTTTATTTCCTTCCCTGTTCCAAGTGGCCTGATAGGAGAGCGGCTGCCCATCCGGTACTATCTGACAGGGGGGATGCTCACCAGTGGACTCTTCACTGCAATGTTTGGATTGGGTTATTTCTATAATGTGCATAATCTCTGGTTTTACATAATGGCCCAGGTAGGCACAGTGTTAATTTAGACACTCAGAGTTCCCATGGTGCTGTTTAGGGTGATATCGGGGATGTTTCACTTGCACACAGTGATGAGTGGTTGGGTGGGAGGATGGAAATGCTGGAATATGTTGTTGATGACAGGCAGAAGTGATAGAGTGGATACCCCCAGGCTTTACTTTTGAAAAGTGGTGGTGTTTTTTGTTTTTTTTTAGTGGAAGAAATATTTGAAAGCAAATTAGTGTGTTTCACTCCGTGTCAAATCAGTGATCAAATCTTTGCAACCTTAAATGTGGGCGAGTTTTAAAACAAGCATATTTACTTCTGTCACTCTGCCAAGACCTGAGTGACAGATCCTGGCTTTCTCTGCAGGAAAATTCCATTTACACTGCTAATGATGAGCAGTCTCCCACACTGATGTGGCTGGGAACAGGCAGCTTATGTAAGGAGATTCACTGTGTGAGATTTTTCAGAGCCCTGAGCAGGTGTCACAAGAATTTTTACTGTTGGCCTGAAAGGGAATTTAGGTCAGGACCAGGGTAGGGTTGGCTCTGGGGCCATTTTGGACGGGTCTGCACCTTGCACTGCTGCTTTCTGTGTGTTGTTGCAGTAACACTCTCACCTCTGGCACGTCTGCATGGCATGCAGAGACACTAACCTGGGCACAGCACTTCTGTAACCCTGTCACCAATTAATCTGTGTCACCCTGTCACTGCCCCAGCCCTCTGGATCAGGTGTTTTCCAGGGCAGGAGCTGCCTCCTTTAGGGTTGAGCTGCCTCTCTCTGCCCTGTGGGATGTGGTCACTGAGCCCTGTAACTCCACAGGTGCTCTCACACCACCAGCCCCATTGGGTTTTTTTGGGTAAAGTGAGGTTGGCTTTTGTTGCATGTTCAAATGGAAGATTTTGCATTGTGATATTTGTGTCATGGTGCAATTGCAGAGAGGGAGCTTTTTAGGAGTTGAGGTAAAGTTCTGTGCAACGTGGAGGCTGAAATAGTTCTTACTTCACCCTGAATATATTAAATTAAGTTCCTCCTCTCAGTTTATTTACAGGTGTCTGTTAAGCATTTTAAAGTTACCCAGTCTCCCCTAAAGTTGTCTTTTTTCTGCTTTATTTGATTGCAAACATGCTTTGCCATATGCTCAAGTTGAGATAAGTGTTATGCTGCTGCTTGAGTGTGGGGAATTCACTTCTCTGTTCAGCTCAGAGCAATGTGATTTTTGGTAAACATGTGACTGAATTACAGTATTCTGTGATTGAAATCATAAACTAATTATAGAGATGTAGGTAGAGGGAAGAATCTCTGCAAAACTTTGTAAATTGTTTATTCTTGGGGGGAAAAAAATGCCTTCAAAACCCCCAGTTAAATTTCTAATTTCAAAGCATTTGTGTAAACTTCCTTTTCCCAATGCAGCACTCGGCAGGAATGGTGTAAGAACCTGATTGATGACAGGGAATGTTTATTTATTATTATTTTTATATACTTTCAGATAGCTAATGGGTTGGTGCAAACCACTGGCTGGCCGAGTGTCGTTACATGTATTGGCAACTGGTTTGGAAAAGGAAGGTAAATGATACATAATCCAGAGTTTTGGAAGTGCAGATCAATACATTCTGGGCTGTGATAATATAATCAATTTAAATATCTGCCTTAGCCTTCTGTGGGGTTTTTTTTGGGATGAAACAAGCAGTTAGAATTTTGAGAGGAGCTTCCTTTGTTATGCTGATTAATTTATGTATGAGTTCGAAACTGTCTCCCTCATGTCAAAACAGTGTTTTGTGGTAGCTCTTTTTCAGATTAATTATTTCAGAATTTTATTAGAATAAGTCTTGCAAATATAAACAGTCTAAAACTACTCTGAGTAAAGCCATTTTAATGTGGAATTTCCTGTGTTTTCATTTGTGTTTCAAAACAGTTGTCAGGGCGTAACTGTAAAAAATACCTTTGTGTAATGCCTTCTTTTCTAACACACTTACATAAACTTGAAAATTTAATTTAAAAGACAAAATACATGTGGCAACTGATTTAACCTTTCTTTTATCACCTTCTTTAAATCATCTGCTTGGGTTTTTTTTTTATTTTAATCCTGCACAGAGATCACTCATGATGTTTATTTTGTCACACCATACAGTAATTTTCCATAAATATTGCAAGAGCTGCATGCTAAACTGGCTCTGATAGTGGTTGATGCATGTAGCATATAATTATGTGGTACCATCCTTTCTATATGTAGAGTGTTATTGTCAACCAGTTCCAGAGAAGGAGGTACTGAAATTCAGTATTTGATTTTTATATAAACCACAGGATAGTTAAGAAGATAAAGGCTCAAACTAATTTCCCATTAGGAAGTTCAGAGAATGGTAACTGACATACGATACTGAACAAAATCACTGAGTTTGTACAAAATAAATGCATTTGTTCAGGTTTTGCTTTGTGCAAAATCACCATCCTTTACTTCTTGGATGCCTCACAGTGGACTGGTGAGCAGGGCTCTGGTTTGAATGTCAGTGACCTGGTTCTTGGTTTCATTCTGCTGTAAATTCCACGAAGCATGAGCAGACCTCTTAGATCTTGTCTTCAGACCGTGGAAAAGATTGGGGTTTGGTCAAGTTAGGCTGCTCCAGGTAAAATCCTGCTGAGGGCAAGGCAGTTTTCCCATGACCTACAAGGGAAAAAAAATCCCTGCTGTCAGGGCTTCAGTGGGATTTTTGTGCTTTCCCTTAGCTCAGCTGGAGCTGATGTGCAGCAGCTCCAATCTGGGATTTCCAGGCAGACAGGAGCCTGATGTGTGTTTTAGCTGAGCTTGTGCAGGTGTCATCTTCTACCAGAGCCCAGCAGGTCCAGAATGGGATCAGAAAATACTGAATTTGCCCCACATACCCTCTACAGTTTGTTTTCTTCTGCATGATAAGTCTGACATGTCCAAGTGTCAGATTATCGGTGCAATGTGTTTGCAGGAGGATTTTTATTCCCAAAAACATCAGACTTGGTGTCCACGTGGTACACAACATCTGCATACTTGTTTTAATCAAAGAAACTGTCCAGAAATAGGCAAGCCCTGTTTTTAAATGTTTTTAAATGCCCGTAAGTGTTTTTAAGTGTTTTTAAATGCCAGTAAGTGCAGGATGAATTCTGCCATGCACAGAGTATTTACAACAGTTTTATTAATATTTAGGTGCCTTGAAATTGCCAGATGGAGATTGTAGCATAAATAAATGATCAGTTAAAGAACCATAAGACAGCAAATATTTCAGTGACACCACAGATGATCAGCCATTTTGATACACTTTTATCAACAGATTAATGCTTATAAAAAATGTTCATGGGTTTGTGTGTTCTGTTTTGGTTTTTAATGCAGGAGAGGTTTGATCATGGGAGTCTGGAATTCGCACACTTCCGTGGGGAATATCCTGGGATCCTTGATTGCTGCTTACTGGGTGTCCACGTGCTGGGGTCTCTCCTTTGTGGTGCCTGGGGTCATCGTGGCTGTCATGGGGGTTGTGTGTTTCCTGTTCCTTATTGAACGTGAGTGCTTCAGTGGGGTGCCCGTGCTTAGAGAAATTCCTCCCAGAACACTTGGTGGAGAAGAGCCTCTAGAGCTTGAAAGAGCTTATACAGTCAGAATCACTGAATCATTCAGGCTGGGAAAGCCCTCCAAAGTCATCAAGTCCAACTTTGGCCATCCCCACCTTGTGCCCAGCCCAGAGCACTGAGTGCCACCTCCAGCCCTTCCTGGGACACCTCCAGGGATGGGCACTCCAAACCTCCCTGGGCAGCTCTTTCCAAGGCCTGACCTCCCTTTCCAGGAGGAAATTCCTCCTGGTGTCCACCCCGAGCCTCCCCTGGCCCAGGCTGAGGCCGTTCCCTCTGCTCCTGTCCCTGTTCCCTGGGAGCAGAGCCCGACCCCCCCGGCTGCCCCCTCCTGTCAGGGAATTACAGAGATAAAACACCCCTGAGCCTCCTTTTCTCCAGGCTGAGCCCCCTCAGTTGTTCCTCATCTGAATTGTGCCCCAGCTCAGTTACCCAACAGGTCCCCAGCACCCCTGGCAGTGACACTGCAGAGTTCAGCCCACTGCCCTGTCATTCTTGCCCTGAGCTGATAAATTATCCCAGTTATCTTAGCAGGATGTCCCACCTGCCTGCAGTGCAGATTCTGTGCTGCCATTCAGCCCCTGCCATCCATCCTCTGTGCTATGAAATACAGGAGTCAGCTGCTGGAGCAGGTTTTAAATTAGAAATTAAAGATTCCATCCTGTCCCTATGCAGACTCAGAGATGTGAATGCTTTGTTTTACTCTGTCCTGTCTCAGGAAGTAAAGTCCTGCAGATATAACTATAATTCTGTCATGAGCTGGACTGCCAGAATAGCACTTTTTATCTGTACTGATAGTTTATTGTCAGTAAATTTCACTATTTGAAAGTGTTTTAAAAGAGATCTTTCTTAGGCTTGTTTTCTCTAGTAACTATGTGTGGTATTTTATTTCAGATCCTAAAGATGTCAGTTGCTCCTGCACACCGTCCAGTGTAAGTGAATGCATTTTCTTTTTTGATTTTTGCCTCCTAATACACACATTTATTAAGATAGTTCTGGAAATCAGGTTTTCTGGGTGGCCCTTTGTGCCAGGCTGTTATAACTGGTCCTGTGCTTGAGGCAATGATTGGTTTTCTGTGTTTCACTGGTAAACCAGGAGCTTATTTTCTCTCAAAGTAAGTGAATCAAGAGGTGAATTAATCTGTTTTAAATATAGTTTTGGAACAGATGATCTTCTGACAGTAAACCAAGTAAAAACTGTTCATCTCTTCTTTTGTGTTTTCTTGAGCTTTCTTACTTTTCTTCAGTCTTCCTGAGCATCTTCCTAGGGTGTTTTGTGTGCTCAGAATTAAGTATTTTAGAAAGTTGTGTCAGTGGTGGAAAGATGCTCCTTGGAAATCCTGAATTGCTGTGTGAGAAGATGATTCCTTTTCCTCCTCGTGTAGCTGTGACCCAAGAGGAGGGAGACAATCCAGATGGAATTGGAGAAAAGTAAAAAGCAAGGAAAAGGAACAAAGAGAGCAGTAGGAGGACCAGCTGTGTTTAACTTCTCATAACAGAATGTCATTCCTGGCCCAGTTTTGTCCAGGATTATGCTCACAGGTTGATTTTATTTCATGTTCCCTGAGACTCTGCTCTGTGTTTGTCTCTACTGCAGCCAAACTCTGGAGCAGTTCTTGCTCCAGGCTCTCAGGAACCTTTGGGCAATCAGGTCTGCCACATTCCCAGGTATTTTTTTGGAATAGTAGAGGGGATTGGCAGAGCAGGCCATGAGGTTTCCAATGCCTGAGGGCAAATCAGGGCTGTTGGTGAAGGTCCCAAAGGAATCCCACATGGAAATTGTCTGCACATGTGGATTCATGTGAACTTCACCTTTTCTTGGCAAATCTCACAGACTGTACAGGGTTGATTGCTGTTTTTTCACCACCTAATATTTTCAGATGGATAGAGTTTTACATTTTAAATGCTGTTGAATAGGGACTGAAGGCAACTTTTCTAGGCTGTGTTCTCTCTTCTTTACCAGTTAATGCTTTTTTTAGCTTCATATGAAGCACTTCTGATTAAGCTTCTGAATGCTTTTAATGCTCTGTGGAACTCCTATTCTTAGTTTATTCTTGTGAGACAAGGTGGGCTCACACTACACTCTGTATTCTTCATTTATTTCTCTTTCATTTCTTAGAAGGAACTTCTGTAAAGTGTGAGAGTATTTTAAGTGGCTCTCATTGCCTGCTGTTAGGAGTACTGTATTCCCTTAGCTTTTAGGTAGTTCAGAGCATCCTTTTTACAGAATATCCAGTTAAGCCTTGTGGAAACAAATATTTATTTGTTTCAAATACACTTTAATTGGAAAGCATAACTAATGAGCTTTGCACAGTACCTTGCTCATATGTCTCAGTGAACTGGTGTGGAAAGTTCTGACATGGAATATCTATTTGCCATGATATTTTTAACGAAAATTTCGTATTTTAGGAGCTATTTCCCCCAGTTGCAGAAAAGGAGGAGCATTTGACTCAGTCTTCTCTAGTGCAGCAGCAAGGTCACTGCTCCAGGCTCACTCTGACTGTGTGGGATGCATTTGACCTTCTGTTTCCCTGGAAACCTCACTCTCCAGAGCCAAAGGAATCACTTCTTCCTTCTCTGTTCCCATTTCACACCTGGAAATCTGGGAGGAGTTTATAACAGGGCTTCCCCACTTGCCTTGGACCCTTCTCAGACTGAGCTTTGCTTTGTCCTGGAGAGCTTTATGTCATTGGAACTGCTCAAATACTTCAGTCCTGAGTGGTCTGCAAGGATTCTAAACCCTTGTGGAAGGGACTCACAGCTTCTCTTCACCACACAAAGGTGGGCTTAGAAATGAAGGAAATTAATTAGGCAGGAGTAGAAGTTGAAAATGTCCAGATGTAGATGTGGTAATGACAGTTTCTGACTGCAAAGAAAAGTGAGTGCTAGTTGAAGGAAGGTTCATGTAGAAATAGGGAAAAAATATTTCATCTGTGTTGTACAGGGGTAGAATTTGACAGGCTTCAAATGCTTGCTGTCCTTTTTTTGTTCAGTCATTTCAGTGACTACCTGAACAACTTTGTGTGCTTTTGCAAATAGTTAGAAATCTCTTTTTTGAGGCATTAAACATACACACACTTGCTGTACACACACTTGCTGTTCTCATAAGGCTCAGGTCATTTTGGCCAGATGTCCTGGGGAGGTGCAGGCAGCTCTGGTGGCTGCTGCTAAAAACTAAATCTCATTGTGGAAGAATGAGGCCAGTTAAATTTAAGCACCACTCAAACAAGTGCTCAGCACGAGGGAAGGACTTAGGGTTTATATTAAGATTGAGAGATCAGGTTCCTCTCTGTGTGATGTCACTGTTTTGGATGAATTTGGTCTACTGTTTATTTACAGCATGGTCGTGAGCCCAATATTTCTGCAGAGTTTGTAGTGGTGAGTAATCTGATTTCACTGAGTTGTCCAAAACCACAGATGGAGAGTCAGGCACAGAGCCTCGAACGTGTGGTTCTTTCTCTTTATTCTCTGGTTTCCTGGGCTGTGCTTCATTTGCCTGAATTCATCTTGGCTCTGCTTTACCCATCTGAAATTTGTTTCCAAATAAATACTTGAGGACAATAAAGTGCTTTTAAATGCTGGCATTGGAGGCTTAATCTTGACTTTCTGAAGGGCTGTACCTATGACAAATGCAAGTGAGAAGTCAGTGGGCTTTATTCAGAATTGCTGCACTTCCTTCCTGAAAGTTAAAGAGGAGATTTAACTTTTTTTTTTTCCCTTTGGGAAATGTGATTTAGAGCTGGCTTTATTACTTCTCATCTTTTCTCCCTTTGTCTTTTTGTCTTCCATAGTTACATCATGTTCATACAAACCTGTGTTTGTGCTCTAGGAGCTTCCTTTATCTCAACTTCACATTCCCAGAAAACTTCCCTCCCTTAAACCCTTGGTGCAAAGTGCTTGTGCATTTTAAAATTACCAGGCTGCAATTTTTTTATCTCCTGAAAAGGAGGAAAAAGTCTAAGTATTAAATGTGCAGCCTTTCAGTCTAGTCCTTTTCCCTAGACATTTTCTCCTTACCACAGTAAATCTTATTTTTTGACAGTCAAATGGAAAAGTCATTCATTTTTTCCTCTGCTGAGCTGCTGATTAAAAATGTAGATGACTTGTCTCTAGGTAATGGATTTTCTTCCCTGTGGATTATTGTAAATCACATTTTTGACAAGAGCCAGATTTTCTGTAAGATGAAACTTAAAAATCTGTTTTATCAGACCCTGGAGGCTCGATTGTTGTTGGTTTATTTTAAGGAATGCATGTCCAAGACTGCTTGTGCCTCACCTCTGTACTGAGCTGCAGAAATACTACAATTTCTCCTCAAAAGTATTTTGCCTTCATAGAAGGATTTGATTAATGAAGGACAGTTTATGTAAAAAATACTGAAATACATACTCTTGATTTTTTTTGGGGGGGGATGGGGGGGAAGAATTACCCAATGATTGATTTTGAGCTGGATTGTTCAGTGAGGATTTGGATTCTTTTTTTATTTGTGGTGGTGATCTTGAGGGGGTATTATTTGGGGCAGAGTTTGTGGGGGTTTTTATTGTTTTACTTACTGTTGTTTTTGTTTTTAATGTGGCATCCAGTGTGTGATTAGACACTCAAACATCTCATCCCTGAGGAATGCACAGTGCTTCTTTTGGGCTTAGCAATAGCTTGTCCACACCTGACTGCACACCTACTTTAGAGCTGTCTATTTAATTCAGCAGAAAAATCTGAATGTCCCTGGTAAATCTTTTTAAACTAAAGATCTCAAAATGGTGTTTTCCAGTGAAGGCACAGGAATGTACTTGTTAATACGTAAGGATAAAAAGCAAGTCCATCTGGTGCCTAAAATGTAGCATTTTTTGTCTCATTTTTTCTTCTGGAACTTGCTAGAGGTGCTCAGACTCCTCATTAACACTCCTGTCCACAAGAACACACTGCATTTCTGGGTTAAAAGAATACAGTGCTCTGGAATATAAGCTAAAGGGATTAACTTTTCTCTTAAAGGGGTTAGGAAAGTGAAAAATCAAGGTTTTCATGAAACAAATCAACTTCTATAGTTGCTGCTGGAATCATCTGCTTAAGAGCAAAGACTAAGTTTGCAATGTCAGTAAGTTCAGTAGAGGAAAAAGCAGCTCAAGTTGTTGAGAGGGGCATGACTGTGCTCTGAATTCAGCTGCTTCCATATAAAACCAGGATGAAATTAGCCTTCAGATCGATTTGTGAGGGCGTTTTATGTCCATTGCCATAGCTCTGTGTAAGAAGTCTAAAATCTCAAAACACACGGTCATCAAATTAAAGATGCTCCATTTGGGGTTATGCTTATGTTACAATGCACAAAAACTTGTTCCAGAGAGATGATTGATGCTAATGTAATCCTTAAGAAAAACAAGCAGCAAAAATATGGAGTTTGTTTTGTTTTCTTTTTTTTTTAGAGTTCTAAAACCTTCCTGAACGGCACCTCTCGGTGCAGAATCCAGATGCCGACCCTAAATGCTAAGGAAAATGGCAAACCTCAGGTAAAATAATAAATATTGCTGTAAAATAGCATAGAAGACTTCTTAAGGCTCACATGAAACATTTCATGTTTGGAAAGATTGTTTTTATGATGCTGAAATCTGCTTCCATCTTCACACACAAATGTAACTTCAGATGAGGGAAGTAAGCATTACCTGCCATAAATAATGCAAGCTGAGCTGTATGAGATAGCAGTGCTTGCCCAATTGCTCTTTTTTTTGTGATCTTGACACAATTCCAGCAAATATAATGCAATGCAAAATACTTTAAAGACAGCCCACTTGAAATATTTAAATTATGTATATTGTGTCCCATCCTTGCAGTCTCACTTCTCTCCCTTTTTCTTTTAAAAGCTGTCTGTACTTAAAAGACTGTATGTGGAGATGGAGAGTCCTAAATATAAGCAATTATTCACAAAAATCTTACTTAAAACTTGTAACCATAAGGAATGTTATTTCTCAATGGAAAATGAATTCTGGACTTCCCCATTTTGTGGGCAGAAAACCATTTTATCTTGTGATGGACATGAACTGAAAATTTCCATTTGAAATTTTGGATTTGTATTCAGTACACTTGGCACGTTGTATCCTGAGAGGATAACTTTTTTTTTAACTTCTTTCAGACTTTTCCAGGAAAATAGAAACTTCCTGTTCTATTCATCCTTTGCCCATAGAATAATAATGAGCATTCACATTGGAATGGAATAATTAGCGTTGGTAAAAAGGTTTTGAAATTTTTGCTAAGGAAACACTTCAATACAGCTTAAACCCCCTCTGTACTGAGTTTATTATTTTTGTTTTGAGCTACCCAAGAACAGTCTCCAGCCCAGAAACCATTTGTCAGTGTTATTTCACAACCAGCTGGAAGAAAAAGGGAGATGTAAGAATACCAGCAGGTGTCTTTAGACAAGCTGGAATTTACAGAAGAAATTCTTTGAAATTTATGGAAGAAGAGGTGGTGAGGCACTGGAACAAGTGGCCCAGAGAAGCTGTGGATGCCCCATCCCTGGAAGTGTCCAAGGCCAGGCTGGATGGGGCTTGGAGCAACCTGGGATAATGGAAGGGGGTTGGAATTGGATGATCTTTAGGTCCTTTCCAACCCAAACCAATCTGTGATTCTAAATCATGATGACAAAGCTAAAAAAAACACGTAAATCAGGAAATCAGACAGAGATTTCTTTTTTAACACTACTGGTGCCTCTACTGCCACCCTGTGAAGGGTCTGCCTAGAAAAGGGTGAGGAAAATGTACCCCTCTCCCACTCTGGTGTCCCTGGAGAGCAGGACAGAGGAACAACACGGACAATGAACCTGGGGGCACTTGCTGGCAATCCTGGGAATATCCCCCCTTCTCTCTCCACCCTGCCAGCTGGGTTATGTTTGTAACACAGAGTCTTTACAAGGTGTAAAAAGAAACGAATAAAATCATTAAAACCCTTGTTTGTCACTCTTAGGGACTTCCTGATGTTCTGCCAGTGGCAGAAGAACATCTTTTTCCTGTCAGAGCCAAGCTGAGCATCTTCCCTTTTTTACAGGGGTTGTGTTGCAGTTATTTGGAGCTGATTTTCACACTCAGCTTTTGAGCCTCTACAAACAGCAGATGTTTTGCATTTATGAGTTGGTCTCCAAGCAGACTGGAATGGCAGCTTTTACTGGGTTTTCATTGACCTCTGCAATTACTGTAAAAAGGAAGCAAATACTCAGGATCTGCAGTGATTGAAAGCAGAATGTGGTTTTGGCTGCGTGACCTGAATACCTCTGTGCCTTCATTGCTGCTTATGTTAGGTTGGCCTCTTAAAAATCACACAAAATTGTGGGATAATGAATCCTTCCCCAGAGATCAAGAGTGTGCCATGTGCCTAATCATTCTCTGAGACAAGCTGGCAAGGCTGTACAACGTCATCTCTGCCAAGCACAAACTGCTGGGTTTATTTCTCCTTCAGCTATGTGCTGCATAAAAACCCCCAAATCATTGACAAAAGTTTCCAGCGTGAGTTTAAATAAGTTATTTGGGCTTTGGTCACCTCTACTGCAATATTTACCCACTCTTTCAAAACAGATTTAGAGCTGCTTGTCTGAGAAATGAGCAGCATTGCCTCAGACAATCCTGGCTGAGTTTGCTGTGCTGATTGTGCAGGAGATACTCAGACACCATCTAGAATCCAGTGGGGAGCTTCACTGCTTAAACCCTTCTTCCTCTTTTTCTCCTCTCTCTCATTTTAAAATTTTTTTTAATAGCTTATGATTTGAATTGCTGCTGTTAAAACAGTTCGAGTTTTGAAGTTGCTCCAGTAATTCAGAAGATAAAGATTTGTTATGATGATGGAGTGGCTCCTGGGCCATGACATAGGTTTGCAGTGCCATGTCAAAGATGTTTTTTCTGCCTTCTAGTTAATGCTTTGTCACCTGAGCCCAGACACTGGACTCCTGCAAGTCCTGCATCCCATCCAACATCTCTAGGATTTTGGATGCTGCATGGCAGCTTCTGAAACTATGCTGAGTGTCTGGGCTCAGGTGTCCAGATGGTTCCCTGGTGCCCTCTCCTAAATGATGTTCTTTAAAACCAGAATTTATTTAGAATTGCTGAGTGTAAAATAGCAGAATTGAATTTTTTCCAGCACTTTTTTTTTTCCTTCCTCCATCAACTTAGCAAATATTAATCAAAGTTTTCATCTTTGCAATAAGCACTGGAAATGGAACAGCCTGGTGTTCTATCCTTTCTAGCCTACAGTCAAATATATATTTGAGGCTTAATTCTTCACTGAGGCTTTGTTCACATGCTGAAGAATTAGGAGAAAAAAAGGAGATTGTGTAGAGTACATAACGAGGAAAAGTACACAGCTTGGTAAAGCCTCTCAGCAAGCAGGAGAAAGTGAGGATAGCTACACCCCATCCTTTTCCAAAGTTGGAAAAGAAGTACTGAGGTCTATTTATACCTGATTTTTTTCTTTCTGTGTACAGCTGTAAGATGTAAATTTCCAGTTCTATTCTGAGAGTTCACTTTAGTCTGGTGGAGGAATAAAAATAACATAAACCCTCCTAGCTACACTGGGATGGCTTGTTCTTGTGGAGTGGTAACTTGCTCCACAAGTATTCTTAGCAGCCAGTGGAATTCTTGGAATAAAATCCTTCCTAGTACTAGAAGAGAACTCAGAATTCACAGCTTAGGCAATGCTGGTAAACTCCAGGATTTTATAATTTGGGAATTGCAATGCTCAAATGGAACAGATTCAAAAAAATAAATGATTGCTTAACATAAAGCACTCAGTATCCCTAATTCAGTTGGAAAGATGGCCTGTATTTAGATCAGTGAGTAAAATGATGTTACAGAGTCTGAAAAATGTGCTAAATATTTGTACAGAAAAGAGATAATACATGGTTTTATACAGAAATGTATTCTTTTAGAAATGTCTTGTATGCAATGTTGTAGGACTCAGTAGATTGTCAGCTTTAATTAGACCTCATTTATGTAGTGGGGTGAGGGAAGGTTGGAGACTTAAATTTCATTGAGTATACTCTAATATGTGGGGGGTTTGCAGCTTGAAATTGTTCCTCAATAGAAGAGAAACTTGATTCTATTATGGACTGTGTGCACTCAGACAGAAACAACCAGATACCACCTGATATTCTGAATATAGTCTCTGCTCTCTCTGTGTACTCTGTGTATCCAAGCCATTTTTAAAAGCTGTAATTTTCTGTGATACAACAGATACTTGTTTTTTTGAATTATTTTGAAACGATTCGATTTCTTGATACCTATTTTGTTTCTGTGTTCTTTTCTCTCTCTCATCTGTTGCTGGGGGACGTTGCAGGATCCAGAGATGCAGCATTTACTCACTGACAGTGAGAACTGCAGCGTGTCACTGAGCTCCAGCACTGGGGAAGGAAGGCAGGGGACATCAGCCATCAGCTTCCTTGGGGCCCTGAGGATACCTGTGAGTGCCTGTGCTGCTCCTCTTAAGAATTAGGTTTTGCCTCAGGATTCATATTTCCATGAAGTTCTAGGTGGAGTGGTAGAGAATATTCACTTTGCATCGCAGTCTTGGAATGCTGAGGACTTTGGGCTTGGTTTATTTGGAGGAAAGGAAGCTGAGAGAGGACCTCGTTGGTCCCTGCAGCTTCCTGAGGAGGGGAAGTGGAGAGAGAGCTGCTGATCTCTCTCTGACAGTGTTTAAGAAGCATTTGGATAATGACTTTATCAATGTGCTTCCACTTGTGTCAGCCTGGACTGGGTGGTTGCTGTAGGTCCTTCTGACTGAAACAGTTTATTCTGTCTTGAAGTCTGTTCTAAAAGTTGGCTGAACCTAATGACACGTAGGTGTTAAGGATGGAACAGCAAACTGAGTCCATAAGCACATCTCTGTGTCAGAACTTCCTTCTATGGCTCCCTTTTTTTACACTGCTTAACATTTTTAAAAGCTTTGATCTTAAAATCTCTTGTCTGAGAAGTTCCAGGCAGCCCAAACATTTGGACTGCTGCTAAAGGAAAGGAAGTTTCCTCAAGGTCAGGACCTGTCATTTTAGATTGTCCTCTCAACCTGAAGCCTAAATGCAGAAGTAGGATTATTTGCAAATTGATTTGGACCATGTGTAGAGTAAAAAAAAATCCTGCACCCAACCCCTGTATTTCTGCATCTTCTCATTGTCTTCAGTCTGGTCCTCAACTGTTTTTCCTGTGGCAAAATTGAAGTAGTGGGTGAAAAATTGCTGCTGTTGCCACCTGGAATCTCTGAAATCCTGTGGTGTTTGTCCTGCCCCTTGTTGGGAAGGGTCATGCTGTGTGTGGAGTGTGTGCTGTTCCTCAGGATAGCTGCAGCCCTCCACACCAGGGATTTGAGAAATCTGGTTTCAAACAAAAAGTTACCAGCTGGTGAGGGGAATGAAGATGGGTTAATTTGGCAGTTTAGTGCAGCTCTGTGCAGTAAATACAGTTTTATGTGCTCAGCAGGAAAGAGGATGGAGCAAGTCAGAGCTTTGAACAGGTCATTGCCCAGTCTGTGATGTGCTCTTACCAAATTCTGATCTGAACTGTGTCAGACTGGTTTAGTGGCTTTTTATGAAGAGCTGAACAATAAGGGAGAAGTCTTGGACCCATCTGAAGGAAGGAGATAAAGAGCACAAAAAGATGCCAGTTGCTCTGGAGCACACTCCAAACCTGCTATAATGCTGTATAACAACTTTATTCGAGAGAAATAAGTGATGCAGGTGTCCCAAACAGTATAAAATCCTTCACATTTCATAGCAGTGTTCCCTGCTCAGGTTATTCAGTACCATTTTAGTGTTCTCTCTGCAGGCAGTTCAGTACAATTGAAAGAAAACACATAAGTAAAATACCACTGTCTGCTCAGAGTGGAAGCTTTGTGCTCTCAGGGGAAGAATTCTTCTTGGGAATTCATGAGAGAAAAAGAAAAGCCTAAATGCTTCCTAGAAACCATTTTCATAATGGTCTGTGAAAGCAAATAGCTCTGACAAGATCCTAACTCCCTGTTTTCTTTGTTCTCTCAGGGAGTCGTGGAGTTCTCCCTTTGTCTCCTGTTTGCAAAGCTGGTGAGCTACACTTTCCTCTTCTGGCTTCCCCTCTACATCACAAATGTAGGTGAGTTTCACAGCAAAAGGATACAGAATTATGGCTACAAAGTGTCTGCAAATACGAGCTTGGAGTAAATAAGGCAATAAACATTACTGCCTCTGAAAGAGGCTTTCTCTGCTGCAGTTGCAGGAGAGTTATAAGCCACCAAGCAGCATATTTCTCAGGTTTATGAATTCAGTGTTATGAGAGGGTATTTTCAAAACAAACAAGTTTCTGGCTTATCTTCAGTAATTCCAGGCATAAATGCTGTCTTTGGCTCTTGCAAACAAATCAAATCTTACTTCCTAGCAATGTTTTTCATAATGGAAGTGTCCTATTAAAACTTACACAAAATAATGTAAATGAGCTTCTTTATCTGTTCAGGACTGCTGTTTTGGTGTTTTTATGCTTTAGAGTGCAAGATGGACAAACTTTTTAGGGTCTATTGCGATAGGAAAAGGGGTAATGATTTTAAACTAAAAGAGGGTAGATTTAGACTAGCTATAAAGAAGAAATTTTTTGCCATGAGGGTGGTGAAATGCTGCAGCAGGTTGCCCAGAGAAGCTGTGGATGCCCCATCCATGGCAACATTCAAGCTTAGGTTGGATGGAGCTCTGAGCAACCTGATCTAGTTGAAGATGTCCCTGCTCATGGCAGAGGGGTTGGACTGGATGACCTTTAAAGATCCCTTCCAACCCAGACCATTCTGTAATTCTGTGATTATCAAAGTGGTAAAATGTCTCTTGCACTGAGAGTAATTGTATTCAAAATCTGTATTGCTGAATACCTACTTTTGTTCTTATTTCTTTTACACAATGTGACCTTATTGTGGCTTATTCTGGTGAATAAACAACTCTGCTGTAAGATGTCTTTGCCCTGGCATTACAGGACTGCTGAGATTTCCATATTTTATCATCTAGAAATGAGACAAATGTTTTGCTTCTCTCACCAGAGCATCTTGATGCCAAAAGAGCTGGGGACCTTTCAACACTGTTTGATGTGGGTGGAATCTTTGGTAAGTTTTAATATTATTTCACTCGTAATCACACCAGTTCAGGAAAGGCTCTGGGGCACACAGCTTACATATTTTGTAGTTCATATGCATTATTTCCACTGAAGAAGAGTGACAGTAAAGGTACTGAGCTGAGAGTTGTGTTGAAAAGTGAAGATCTAGTAAAATATCTTCACAGCCAGTGATAGTGCCCAGTACAGATTGGAAGAGTCAAATTATGGAATCTTTTAGCTCCATCAGCTCTGGCCCATGAGTCTTGGTCACCACCCATCAAAATACTTCCTCTTGTCACTCTAAGTTAAGAGAGCTGTCCCAGTTTGTGCAGTGGTGTGGGTTTTGTGGGCACAAAGGTGAATGGCCACAGGTGTCTTGGTTTGGTTTCTTTTCTTGATGCCTTATATAACTGTATGTGATAAAATTGGGAACTCATCATAATAATAATAATAATAAGGACTAGGCTATGCCTTTCTAATTTGTAAGCTGACCATTCAATAAATTTCGATGCAGTGCAGATGAGCCCATAATAAAACAAACATCACCATCCTGAAGCCTGGCTGACTTACCCCAAACACCCATCCCCTCTCCACCTCCCCCAGCTCCCTTATGGAAGTAAGCCCTGTATCAGTCCATGGGAAATTAAGGCTCATAACAGAGAAATTTCCCTGGATCAAGAGCTGTGTAGACCCTGGTAGTTCAAGGTGTTGGTGTCAGGGTGTGTTGCAGTTGCTGTTCTGGTCTTTTCCTGGGTGTGACTTGTGCCTGTTTCATCCCAGAGAGCTCAAAGCCAGAGTCAGCAGTACCTTGGAGAGGTGGGTGACATCTTCCAGCAGCACCTGATTCTGCTGTGAACACAGGCTTAACAACGTGTCAGTGCAGCCTGGACCTCTGGCATTTATATCTTAACTCGAGTAGGATGGGAGCAATTTGGAGATGGGCAGCTGGGAAGGGAGGGGCAGGCCCAGCAGTATTTAGGAATCTGGAGAATCCAGGGAGTTTCCTTTCCTTCTCCCTGTGCAAGTTCCCTTAATACAATTTTGACAGCTCCTTCCCTAAGGCCTTGCAGCCCCTCCAGCCACACCCTCAGATCAGTTCTTCTGTTGATGCAAAACACAAGAAGCAGAGGGAAATTCAAGAGCCTTGTTTGACTACCTGGAGAGAAAACCAAGGATTTTATTTGCCCCAAGATCTAAAATAGCTCATTTCCCCTGGGTGCAGTGTGACAGGGACAGAGAACTAAGTTTTCTGTGGTGTGTGAGGAGTTAAGAGACACTTAACTGTGTGGATTCCAGAACTCCCACAGTGGGGCCATGTGCCACCTGTGAAAAGGCTTTTTGCCTTGGATATTTGGAATAAACAATGAGGAGGAACAACTGTCTGCTTCTGTTTTCTTCAGGTCAGAAGTGGTTGGGTAATGAGGATGTCGCTGTGTGAATTATGTGTAACTGTGCAGTAAAAGTCATTGGGCTGTGTTTCATTAAATAAAACTGATGTCTTTTGTGCAAAGCACACGCTGAACGTTTTCCTCACACCCCTGTGTGTTTTTTCAGGTGGGATTTTGGCAGGTCTCATTTCAGACAGGCTGGAGAAGAGGGCATCAACCTGCGGAATGATGCTGCTGCTTGCAGCACCCACAGTAAGAGCCTGCCCCTCTCTCACAGCCGTGGCTGAGGCTGTGACACCATTCCCTGGACAGTTCTGCAGGAAGCAGCTCCCAACCTGCATGTAAAGAGTCCAGGCCAGTTTAAAAACAGGCATGAAAAGCTGACCAAGTATAGATATTAGGGCTAAACAAGCTTGTTTACTAAACAAGCAAACAAGTCCAATGGATTTTTTCTTCTTAGAGAATATATGGAAAGTTTCACTCTCCTGTAAAATTTGATGTTCAGTTGTTAGCCAGAATTTTAGCTGCTCAAAGGGTAAAATTTCTGAGCTGTAACTCTTGGAAAACCAGCAGATGGACGTGAGAGATGCATTTTTATTTGATCTTTTTATGAGCTGTATCCTGTGCTGTGTTGAAGCTCCAGTTGGAGAGTTTAAAATTGAGTGGCCTCATAACACAACCCTTCCTTCTGAAAGGACATGGGGGAATGGGATCCTACCCCTTATCTCCCTCCTGTGTCCAATCAAACAATCATTCTGCAGTGTTTTAAAATGGTTTAGTAAAACCTGGAACTTCTATGTAATACCAGCTAAGATACCTTGTAGTTAACTGGGGCAAATGGGGAACCCAGGATTAGTCCATATGTTGGTATTCACAGTGCTTATTTATTATCTTTACAGCTATACATGTTCTCTGCAGTCAGTAAAATGGGCCTTGAGGCTACTGTAGGTGAGTATTTTTAAATTATTCTGCCTAGATTTCTGTGAACTTTGCATTTATGGTCTTTTATGCTCCTTCCTTGTTCTTTTTTTTTTTTTTTTCCTATTTCATCTCTTCCCTTAGAGGAGGAAGTATGGAATCAAATTCCTTAGATTTGGTCTTGCAGGCTTTTTACAGGGTGAAGGGGGGAGGTAAGAAATAAGTAAAGCATGGCAAGAGAACAGTGATGTAGTTCATATCATTTCTTTTTCTGGAGCTTGTTGTGTCAACAAGGCTTTTTAATATCCCTTGTGCCAGACACCAGAGGTGTTTAAAGATTGCCTGTAGTACTTTTGACAGCAATGTTAACTTTACTTGAATAGGCTGAATTCACCTGTGGCTTTCTATCTGTTACCTCAAACCAGAAATGAAAACACAACTGCTGACAGTGATGTCTCACCTCCCTCAAGGCCTTGTTCAGTTTTAGGATCCTCTGCAAGCAGAGAAGGGATTTATGGGTGTATGTTGTGAGCAACCCCTGCCCTCATGGTCAGTTTGGTCAAATATTCCCCTTTCTGTGACCTACCAGGATCAGTAAAGACCCTGGGAAGTGCTTTTTGTCTCAGCCCCATCTTCTGGTATGTTTGAGAATTCACATCATGGAGTGAGCATTGAAAAGAGAGAGAAATGGTTGGTTTTCTTCCTTTCCCAGTTCTGTATTGGGTCAGGGGAGCCAAGGAAGGATTAAGCCATTTGGGAACCATGGGCTGTGATGACTCTTGTAAGAGTGAACAGTTTTTCATGCAATTCACACTTTCCTTTTATTTTAACTTGGAACAGTGATGCTGCTTATCAGTGGTGCCCTGGTGAATGGCCCTTATGCCCTGATCACCACTGCTGTCTCTGCTGACTTGGTGAGTTTGGCTTCCCCTGTGACATTTGGCCTCCAGAGAGAGCCCTTGGACTTCTGCAGGGTCACCAGGGAAGGGGCTGCATTGTCCCAAAGCAAAGGAATAAGGAGCTGGAAAGGCAGTGCTGAACTCAGCCACTGCTGAACTCAGCCACTGAGGTTGTTTCAGAGTTTGTGTTTTAGTGTGAATGAGTGCCATGCTTGTGAGATGCTTCTAAATTATTCTTGACCCCTCACAAGACAGACCAAATCTTGAGGGTGACAGCCCAGAGTGAATGTGTAGGTTGCATGCAAAGCCAGGCCTATGTACAGGTGCCTTGCCCCTTTTATACTTTGCATTTTTAAATGACTGGAGGAGCTGTACCTGTGTGAGAGATGAGCTGGTGATTTAATTCCCATCAGTGCAAAAGCTTTACCTGGCACAGACCTTTACAGAAGCAAAGGTATGTGAAAATAAAAAGTCCAGGTACACAGGCTGCCAGCACTTCCAGCAGGATCAGGTCAGCAAAGTCACAAATGCCATGTGGAAACATCAACACTGCTCATGAGGGGAGCTTTGGAAGTTTGCTTTGTAAGGTGTTGGTTCCTTAAGGCACCAAGCAAAAAGCAAAAGCCCTCTTAACAAATGGGCTAAATACAGGAAAAGGAGCAGGAGAGAAATCTCCAAACATCCTCTGGAGCCCTGGAGGTGACCCCAGACCGAGGTGACCCCCAGGCAATGCCCATTTCACCCTTAGCCTTGTTGAAGGGGCTGACACTGCAAGGTGCTTAACAAAGATGTGGTGTGGAGGGGTGTGAGATAAATTATATTATCAGGGCTTTTTCAATGGGTCCAAGCCATCTCTGTCTGTCCAGGGTACCCACAAAAGCCTGAAAGGGAACTCCAGAGCCTTGTCCACAGTGACAGCCATCATCGATGGGACGGGATCCGTGGGTAAGCCAAGGCCACCTGCCTCCCCTGTGACTCGTTAAAACAAAGCATTTTTGAGGAATTGGGCTCTTCATGTCACATTTTGCCAGGACTCAGAACAGCTTTGGAAATGGGGAATAGCACAAATTTAACCTGAAACCTCCAGTGGTCCCACACCTGAGGGTGGGAGGAAGAGGGGGGATCACTGGGCACAGACAGGAAAAGGAGATGTCACTGGGCTGTTCTGGGATCAGGGATATTTAATTTATGCCTTCCATGTGGAAGGGAAAACTGAGTAAAATTCAGCTCAGCACTGGATGGGCATTTTGTTGAGCCAAAGGCAGATGTTTATCACACATCCAGTTTTCCAGCTTCCCTGTGTTAGGTTTCCCACTGGCTTCCCATCTGTACCAGTAATGTTTTGCACTTCCTGGGACTTGTTAATACATCAGGTAATACTGAGGTAACTAGGTGGAAAAAAGGTGGAAAAGCTGATACTCCTAATTTGGAATAACTACATTTCAGTACAGTAAATCTTACATTGCACAGTTCTGACTGTATATGATATAATATACTAAAATATAATACTGATACTATATTTTAGGTGCAGCTTTGGGGCCTCTCCTGGCTGGCCTTATTTCCCCATCTGGTTGGAACAACGTGTTTTACATGCTCATGGTGGCAGATGCATGTGCCTTGCTAGTAAGTGTAAAAACACTATTTAGTTGTATTTCCTTTGTGCCAAACTATCCCAAAATGCAAATTGTCCTTTTGCAGTTTCAATATTCTGTGTTGTATTAGACTTCCAGTGGTGTAGGAGATTTTCAGTCTTAACAGCAAATTTGCTTGTTTTGAAATTCTCATCTAATTTTAATCCAAAGTGCAGATCAGTTCTGATGCACTTCAATTCCTGAGCAAATACCCAGTTGTTAATTGCTGGCTGAGCAGCTTAGAGCAGGCATAATTGCAAATAAACCTTCATATTTAGGCCTAGAAGTTGTCTCAGATTCCACTCACAGAAGAATCACTTCTGGTTCCTTTAAAGCCAGTTTAGCAAAGCTGTAACAAATGTTTTCCTACATTGCTGTATCACCAAAATCACCTTGATAATGAAGCTGTTGAAAGTTAATACATCACATTTTCCAGATGGGCCCTGAAACTGCTTCACTGAGTTAGATGAAGAACTGGCAATCCTGGCTTTTGACAGAAACCAGGAGCAGATGTTTGGGGAAAAAAAGAGCACACAGGTGGTGGCTTGGTGAAAAGCACTGAGCTCTGGGCTCGTGCAGAGGAGCTGAGAGTGTCATTCCCTTCCTGACACAAGAAAATCAGAAAGCCTTTGGGTTACCATTGAGGCTTTTTTTTCTAAAATCAAATTGAATCCCGAATTTAAAAGTAATTTTTTCATGTTTCAGAGTAAATCTCTGGAAATTAAATAAATAAATTAGGTAAGTTAATAGCTGAACTGTGTTGCCACTGGTAGCCAGCTGCTGTATAAATCCTGGTTTGTGCTGGTTTCAGTATTTGGCATTTCATGCTGCAGAGTGAGGCTTGGGAAGCTGTCATATTTTCCTAGATAAAGTTCTTGTTGTTTTTCTCTTACAGTTATTGATTAAAATGAAAAAAAATGCCACATTTCTGTGCAGAATCAATTAAAACACCTTTGCAAAGCTCTGGTTTTAAGAGGTTTGACTGCAATTGTTATAAATCCTTTTTTGCATAACTGTTCTGCTTTTCCTGGTTTTTGCAGTGCAGCACATGGATGCCTGTGTTCAAATGTTATTTCTCCAAGGATACCTGGAGGGGCTGTAGCCTCTTATGTGGTGTTCAGTTCTCTCATTCTTGGCCACTTCTGTGCCTCTGAAAAATAAGGTTTAACTTCTTAAAACATTCTTACTTACAGCTGAAATAGTGAGATTCTGAGGATAACATAACCTGAAACAGTGAGAAGCCCTGGAAGCTCCAATTCTGTCTTTAACATATATGAGAACCATCAAATTCTATTTGTAAAATCACTTTCCTGCTCCTATCTCAATACTCCTTTAAAGTTGAAACTTGAAAGCCCTGATGCTGCACAGACAAGCAAACGTGACTGTCTGTACTCACCCTGACTAATTGTGGGATTAAAGCTTTTCCTACACAGTTGTTCTTGTAAATAGCAGCTTAAATATTTTTGTGCTTCAAAATTCCTTTCTGACACGTTTTCTTGAAGCCTCGGGGTCCCTCTGCTGGTTTCTTTACACATTTGCTGGTAAAATAACCAGGAAACCATTCTGGTTTTTATATAGAAAATGATCTTTCAGATGCAGAAAGGAAATTATTTTCCTCTTGCCTGTTTATTGTGAAAGCTCCTCTTCCAAACATTACTGTAAATCTTAATTTTTTTTTAAACTGAGTTCAGCATTACAGGGTAATGTTTCGAATGAGAAACGCTCCAAATAACAACGAACAGTTCTGTTTCTTATCTTGTTTATCTGTGTGATACTAACAGAGATTCTGTGATTGTTTTTGCAGCTCTTACTCCGTCTCATCCAGAAGGAACTTCAGTGTCATGCAGATCACACCCTGTGAGTGTTTTGCATGGCTGCTGCTCTTCTGTAACACTTTCTAAGCACATTACTAAGCCTTCCATTTATAATCATAAATGATCATTAAGGCTGGAGAAGACCCCCCCAGATCAATTCCAACCTTTGCCCCATAATACCTAAATGTAGGCTGGACATGTTAAGGTTTGTGTATATCCATATCTGTCTGTTTTAATTCTTCTTCAAAAGAGAAGCCTCAGTTTGATGTTCTCAATCCATGGACACTTTCCTTGAGAACATCTTCTTTTGAAAAATAGCTGAAAACACACATCTGTCACAGTCTCTGGTTTGTGGAGTTTTTTCCCCCAAAATATTTGATCCTCCTGGATTTTGATGCCTTAGGATTTTGGCTTCTATATTTTTCAGGTTTCTAAAACTCCTTAGCCTGTTAGTAACTGTTACCCATTCTGGTTAGACCTAACAAATCCTCTCTGGGCCTGGGACACAAGGACACCTTGTTCTGCCAGGCCCTGAAATATGGAAACTAAACCTCTAAAAATCGGGGACAAACTTGGGGTAATGACATCATTACCTGAAATTGTAACTAGAAAATTAACCCCAATATACAAACGGACCAAACTTATAAAAGTATGGAAAACTCGTGACCAGTGGCCCATTTTAGGTGTAGCCCTAGGGCTCTGTACCCTTAGTGTACCTTATTGAAGGCCCTTCACTAAATACCTGCTTTTGTCTTCTTAATTCTGTCCAGCCTCTGTTTTTAGGCAGCCCCAAGAAGGCATCATTTCATTGTGCAGATGGGGAATTGCCTGCCTTGTCTTTTGTAATAGTTTAAAATGTAACTTTTCCCAAAAGTTCTCCTTAAAGAAAAGTGTGTCTCTGAATTTACAGTGGTTAGAATTGAGAAAAAAAAAAATCCACAGAATCAA
>VZRO01007454.1:1952811-1992481 GCA_013397915.1 Daphoenositta chrysoptera | reverse complement strand
TTGAAGGGACATGAGGAAGACCTGCAGGAACACTTACCCAGTTGCCATCTCCTTCAGTGATTTCCATGACTCCTTCAGCTGATCCAGCTCTGCCTGGACATGGGCAGTCTCCTCTGGAGAAGAATTTTCCATGACCAGCTGGCCATGAGCTTCCACAAGGTGCAGTCGGATCTCCTTATCTGGAAACTCAGCTAGCCATCTCTGAAACNCTGGACATGGGCAGTCTCCTCTGGAGAAGAATTTTCCATGACCAGCTGGCCATGAGCTTCCACAAGGTGCAGTCGGATCTCCTTATCTGGAAACTCAGCTAGCCATCTCTGAAACGCACAGCCCTTACAGTTACTCCCAGGTATCCCAGGTAAAGCAGAGGCTATGTCAGACTGAAGGCCATGTTCAGCCCAGGACTATGCTGGTTCTGTTGGCACTAGCTAGAACATACCTAGCGGGAAAAAAAATATGCTGTGGATTCTTCCAAAGAGCCAACATAGGTCAAAGAGCTGATGGCAAAACTTGAAGGGTGCAAGCTCTCAATGCACCTCCTTCTGTAGCCTTCCCATGAAAGACTTTGGTCTTCCTTAGGAAGGCAACAGCTGCCAGCTGAAGTAACCTACCAGAGTGAATTTAGCATGCAAAGTACTGCTACCCAGGACACAGCTGGCAGCTTTGGAACAGCTCAGTTCAACAAGTAGAAGGCTAGCTAACGTGGCAGGAATGTTCAATGTATTGAAGAGTACCCACAGGCAAAGGCACGTATTGTCTGGAGAGATCACTCTGACAGGAACAGACCACCTATCCTTTGACAATACTTTATCCATCTCAACTTCTTACTCATTTTTCACTGCTCTTGTCTATTCCATGGCTCCACATCCCACAACACAGGGCAAAGCAGCAAGGCAACAGCAACCAACAGTTATTGAAGGAGAAACACATCATCATTACTCTCCCAAACCAGGAAATCCTCACTAGAAACCCCCACTCTTAATGTCTGAATGCTGCAAAGTGAAGAATTAACATCTTAAACTGCTTTTCTCACCTCCAGGTCTTCCAGCCGGCCCTCGGTGTTCTGCTCTCCATCAGTATCATGGTAGGAATCAATCTTCTCCCTGGTTACTGAGATCCACTGCTGGAGGTCAGACAGTTTGTCATTATATGCCCAATGCTTCTGAACGTGGTCTTCACTCTGCTGTATCATCATCTACAGATGATAAAAATATGTCAGCAACTAAAGACAGACAAGAAGCACTTCCTTTGCTGGAGTTAACACTGTGATGGGCACAGAACCTCATGGGCAAAAAGGAAAAAAGCAGCTATTAATGAGAGAGAAAAAACGTATCCTTTTAGCATCAGTGGTGTGGAAAACACCTCCAAGCTCCTGCAGGCCTGAATTCAACCACACGGGGGGGTATTAAGAACTAGAATAGCTCCCTTCCTTAACTGAAAGGGAATAGAGAACATACATGTCTGGGGCTTTTGTACCCCAGTCAATATTAAATACATCCTACACTGCTTGAATCAGAAATGACTGTACAGACTTGTTTGGCAAAAGTCCAGTTCAGTGATAAATGGGATGACTGAGATTGAAACTAGAATTCCACAGTGCATGTTCAGGTAACACTTTAACATATGTAATTTTATAGTGAACTGCATAACTAAGGTAATTTTATGAGCTCTTCTTCAGAGGATGCTTTGGAGGTCATTTTATAGGTATGTTTGCTAGCTACAAAATGCCTCAGGACGAAACAAGTATTTATGCAATTGCAGCACTTTTCTCTCATTAACTTCTAGGTCACAAAGCCATAAAAACCCCAAACACTTTGATACAAACCCCCTCTCCAGTAATCTGTGAAGTGCAAGCACCACCATGATAATATAACTGTGAGTTCTTTTGGTCAGAAATCTCAGGCCCACTCCAGAAACAGTTTATATAGACATAAAATCTGTGCAGATGGTATCCTATCTCCAAGGGAAATCACATTAGAGATAATCAGAGAATCCTGGAAAAGTTATCAAAGTCATAAGAATTCAGTGCCTTCTTCCCCGAAATGAAAATATCTGTCACTCAAAGCATGTAATGTCATATGCTCACAGATTTTTTAAAATATTTTTAAATAGAGGCAACTGACAACTCCCCAGGCAACTAAAAACTTCCTTATGTTACCTCCAGTGATCTCTTCAGGGCCTGAGAGTCAGATGAAAGTTGATTCATTTCATGCCTGTGTGTGGTATTTGACTGAACAAGCTTTTCTACCTCCTCCATGTGAATTGCAAGCTCTGCCAAGTCATCTTGGATCATCTGCAAAGGAAAAGATAGATTCCATATGGGTAGTGTGCTAGGTATGGCATGGATTTTCACAAAACATACACCAAAAGTAGCTTCATTTGACAGTGTGAGGACAAAAAATCCCAGCAACAATCACTGTCATTAGGAAAGTGAATTGTTTCGATGCCTAGGAGTAAATGTTTCTGAAAAAAATGGTTGGATGTGCTTTACATGTTACTGGGAGGTAACAAAGAAGGTAAGTTGCTGAGAAGTGCCAAAGGAGCCATGGTATAACGAGCTAAGTACTGCAAAGAGCTGTGGTGATAACAGCCCTGTGGTCACCGAGGATGAAGTGGCACAGTGCAGCTGAACCATCATAGCTCGCCGTGGCAGCGTCACATCCCCTCTCCATTCTCCTCCTGCTCTTCTCTTCTCTCCCCTCCCCAGGTATGTAATCCCACTGCATCCCTTGAACAGGCTCTACTGCGTGTTGGACCCTTTGCTGAATCAGTTCAAAACACTAACCAAAAAAATTATCATCTTTTTCTGTTAAATTTTTTTCTTATCTTGGCCAGCTGAATCAGCCTGTGGAGTAAATCCAGCATGTGTCGAAGCTAAGTGACAAGGTAAAGAGCAGAAAGAGGAGGATACAAAAGGCGGGGGAACAATGGGAACTCTTTTGGAGGAAGTCGGGTTGGTTTAGGTTTTCTTGTGCAGTTTCACTGCCAGTGGGAAGTGTCAGGATACATTTTCTTTAGCAATTAAACTAGCCCAAGAAGGTGTACCACCAACAGCTTCCAGCTGCTCCTTCCTTCCCTCAAGCTCAGTTTGCCAGTGCTTCATCGGCATTGCTTTAGTGTCATTCACTCATGCTGTAAACTGGACCAAATGAAATTATCTAACATACAATCAAGGGGAAAGGTACTGAATTCCCAATGCTAATAAAATATGAACAAACCGGACCACAGTTAGCTGAGGATAGCATGGCCAAACAATATGGTAATATACCTGGAGTCTCTGGAGTTGTGTCTTTTTACCCAAGAGGTCAGGCCGTGGCTCCTTCTCTAGATCTAATTTGGCTTTGATGGCAGATAATTTCTTCTGCAATGTTGCAAAACCAGCATCAAAGTTCTTATGTTGCAATATCAAATTCTAGATGGAGAAATAAGAAAACAGGTCCAGCATTCAAGATATATCCATTGGCATTATCTTTTGTCAATATCGCTTCATATTCAGAACAAACACTGAGCTACACTATGCCACAGACTACAAATTTACTTGAATGTATGATCAGCCTAGAGAAAGGGATTAGTACTGAATTTATATGTATAAAACTGGCTTAGTAAAGGCTTTGTCTTTATCACAGGCAAAGACAGTATATGGGTTTTGTAGTTTACCTGGAGTTTGCTCTTGCTTTGCAGCAGACTTTTGTGCAGAATCTCTCTCTCCTTTGAAGCTTCAGCTACTTCTTGAAGGAAAGACTCTGCTTTTTCCTCACCAAAGACATTGTTTAGCAAATCTTTCTTCAGCTGTAATGTCAACAACTTCTCTTTGAACTGGGAGCTTTCAGCTAGAGCAGCCTAAAGGAGGAAAGTTCTTCCAGTGAAATCATACCAAAAAAACCAATCATATAACCATATTATTCTCACACAAGTCAACACAACCAAAGCAGTATGACAGAGTCAGGTAAAAACAGCATGCTGGGCCAACAAGGGGTAACAAAAGGTACCTGGACAGTGCCCAGTTAAAGGAAAAATCTTCCCAATAATGTTAGAGGCACCAGGGCTGCATCCATTTTGTGAACAGAAATAGAGGTAAGCTGTACTATGGAAAGAGTTGTCTGTGCAGAGGAGAGGCCTAAACAACCAACAGAAAGGACAGCTTGAATGCTCATCCTGAGGATAAATTCCATCCCTGTTCACAGACACATTTATTCTGGAGATCACAGGGATGTAAAAGTAACAAACACACCTTGCTGGGCACATGCATAAATTGTGCATTTTAATCCCATGTCTACATCCCTACAAAATTCTTTAACAGAGTCCACAGACTTCCTATCCACGGAGATTTGGGCTAATGTTAAACAGTATTATCATTATTGTTAAAGATATCTAACATTTTAATGCAGCCTACTCAGCTGACAACTCCAGTTAACCAAATGGAGGGCAGAAAGTTAGACAATGTGCTAAAGCTGGAGCTAAGTAAAGAGCTCCATCCCTCCTGTGGGTTTTCCTGCCACACTGGCAGGACCTTCCAGCTGCTGCTGCCTGGCAGCTGTCTGCAGGCTTGGTCAAACCCACATTTCTGAACTTAGTAACAGCTTTGCTACCTCGATGTGAGCCAGTTCTGGCTCTGGAGTCTCCAGGAGCATCTGGACTGAGGGCTTCCACTGTTCAAAACTTTGCAGGGGATTTTGCAAGATTCTCCTCAGTTGTGTTTCTGTATCAGTGCTCATTTTAGAAGTCTTGCCTCTCACACTGTAAGGATAAAGTGACAACCAAGAGAAGGATTATGAAGAAATCCAAGCCCAAACATTCTATTCTTCAAGGCATGAATTAACACAATACTCGGGTGTAAACCATGTACAACACAAAAGCCTCAGTCTGTTTTACTGTCTGAGCCTGGTGTTGCATACCAACAGCTGCTCTGTCAGTCAGAGACATCTGACAAAACTTTATTTAGATACCGTAGGACGCATTTGTCTTTTGTGCAACTATGTATCAGGAACTACTTTGCTTTTCTAGTAGCCAGCAGTCTCCCTTTGTATGTGATCTTTCTTGGCTGCTGTCACCAGTGTGATTTAACAAGTCATATTATCGGAGCAGTCTCACTGACTGATGGGAGGAACAAGCCAAGAGTGCCTAGAATGTAACTGCAGTTGCCTGTAAAAAACACGGTTTTGCTTCTTTAAAAAATTACATTAAAAAGTCTTTGATAACCTTATGTTAGCACAAAAAATGAAAAATACATTTTTATTTCAGATACAATTCTTTTAAATTTTGCAGAACCACTTGAATTTATATTAGTACATACAGGGAATTCTGACAAAAGCTTTGTATTTATGTATATGTATCCACATACATACACAGCTCTATTATTGGAAAAAAAAAATTAAATCAGCAAACCTTCAATGAATATCCAGGCTTCTCTTAAAAAGGCTTATCCCAAACACGGCTGAGTGGCAAAGCCCAGCAGTGACACATCCCATGCAGCTGCCTCCTGTTTTTCTCAGCTTGCCTGACCTTCCCAGTTTGCAGAATCCTGCCTGATACGGCAAAATGCAGCCCAAACTTTATGTTCATAGGGGAACAGTACTTTAAAACTCACAAGACAGGCAGGTGAGAGCAAGGCCAATCAGGATCAATACTGCCTTTCTATAAAAACAGAAACAACAATCTTACCTGTGTCACTGGGCCATGATTGAGCTAAACAAAGGCAAGTTTGCAGAGGCCAAAAGCTCCACAAATAGAAAGTTCTGACTTTACACGTCCTCTGCCATTTGCTCTGCTGCCCCTGCTTCAGTGTGAAGCTGCCAGACTTCCCAAAACAGTTTTGGAGAGAAGCTGGCAAAGGAGCAGCTGCCATTTTCTACTCGGAGGCAAGAGCCCTGCCTTCTTTCCTCCTCTTTCAACATTGTTTACTTCCTAGTTTTTAAACTGAAACCACTTCCCACAATGACCTATAACCCTTCCAGCAGGACAGCATACTGAGCACAGAGGGAAATAAGCTGGGATACAGGAAAAGAACTGACCTTCTTTTTTCCCTTAAAAAAATGATCCTTTCTTCTAGTTAGCAAAATTTGCTGCAGCTTCTTTACTTCCTGATTCCAGGCAGCCTGGAAACGGAAACGCTGAAGTCTGGGGAGAGGCTAAACTTTCAGAGTTTCCAAACCAAGACAAGTTGAAAACAGGAACATGCATATAAGCTGCCAGGAGAAGGGGAATAAACTCTGCCAAATAATTGCTAAGGCTGGTGAGTCACTGCAACAAACTCAACAAGGGAGGGCCATAATTCTTCTGAACCGTTTACTACCACAGCTCCTGTCCTGATTTTCTAGTTGCTGGCATGAAAGGCAAGCAAAGTACATAAATTATTATTATAAAATGCTAATAAGATCAAATTAGCTGCCAACAATCTAATTTTCTTCAGACCATACACAACATTAATGATGTAAGATCATTACTTGAAAATGACCAGGAGCCTCCGGCTCCTACCAAATGGGTAAAATGACAGCTTTAATGAAACATGGAGGTGGGATGTAATTAGAAAAGCTTTTTTTTCTACCCGTCACTTACAACTGGATGGCATATCACTTTTTTCTTAGGCCCCTGACAATCCCTTCAATGTCTGAGAGAAGATTCCCCCCACCAGCCCACCATAATCAGCCTTCCCAGTACCTTTGATACTGGTGTATTGCAGAGACAATACTCTCAGCGTGCGGCTGCACATCTTGGGAAAACCGTAGCAGTTCCTTAAGCTGAGCCTTCAGCCTCTCAATCTTTGACTCTTCTGCAGCCAGAGCTGCTCTTGTTGCCTTGATTATAAAAATAATGAACAGATCACACCTTATGTAGTGTCTGGCACATGAAATGAAGAAGTAAGACTGTGTCTCAGAGTATGCACAAATCCCCTTTCAGTGGCTTTTTTCCTGGTTATAAGGGATATGGTCTTTGCTAAGACAGAAAACATTCTCAGGAACACTTTTGTTCCATCAGGCTCTCTCTCCTCCTGTCACACTGCCCAGCCTCTGCATCTGATCTGCAGTGTTCACTGTCTGAAGAGAGTGAATCACAAACAGGCCCGGTTTCAGTTCATTGATTGCAGTCTATAACATGAGCTGCATTTTTGGAGCAGTCTTAACGGCATCTGTTTGCATGAACAGATCTTTCCCAGAGACTCACATACTGAGAATGTTAATTCTAGGGTGACTCAGGGAAACAAAAACAACTAAAACCCATGCAAATGTAGCTGCATTGAATCAGTCTAAAATTTTTTAGACTTTTGCATATACTTTTGCATATACTTTTCCCAGTTAGTCCTGCACAGTTCTAGACATACAAACAGCAATTTGTACAAATACAAAGGCATTTTGAGAACAGATAATAAATGCAAAACCAGCCCTTGAGAGGAAATGAGTAGTTAAGATTCTTATCTACTTTGTGTGATGAATTTTTTGCACTCATTTTTGCAGCAGATTGGTTTTGGTCTAAATACTGGACTGTTACAATCTTGGGACTTCTTAGTACTGATGATGTGTCTGCTGGTAAAGGAAGAGAGGTATCTATCTTACAGAGATGAACGATACAATATAGCAGTGGTCTTACCAAATTCCTCAGAAATATGTGTACTTGTGTATGCACTTGTGTCTGTGTATTTATATATACAGTGAGGCGTTAATTTCCTGCTTCTCTTTAAGTGGAGCAAATTGTGTTCTTTGCTCTGTATTGTGCTCTTTTTGCATATGATCCCTTTGAACTCTAGACACAAACTCCAGCACATCCTCCAACCCTGCTCCTCCTGTGCAGTGTAAGATGAAGGTTGGGGCAGGTGATTCCATTGTTGGCAGTCACATTTTCCTCAGTCTGTTTCACACACACTTATACTCTTTCCTTATCATCTTTGACCCATGGAACAGGCATCTGTTGATGTGACTATGCATGTTCAGTCTATGGCTGCACTTGATCCTCCACACAAAGGGTAACTTACATTGCATTTTCTCCACAGAGTTACAAACTCATCTTCAGTCTTTTCCCCTTCCCCAGGGTCCAGGTCATTTTCTAGTCTCTGCAGATCTTTTCTCAGCTTCTGGATGTCTGCCTCTAATTGTCTGGCTTGGGATTCATAGGCACTTTCAGACTGTTGGATCTTAAGCAATCTCTCCTCCTCCTCACTGCTCAGCAGTTTCAACTTCTCCAAGGCTTTTCTTAGCTCTTCAAGTTCATCCTTCAATCTTGCAGCTCCAAGTGGAGAGGTATTCTGAATCACCTCCGCACACTCATTTTCAAGGTGCTTCCATTTCTTTCCACCACTCCTAATGTCTTGGGTGATTTCCTGCAAAAAGAAGTTAAATAAAGATCATCTGCAGGAATGGGAAGCTAGAGAAAAAACTGAAGCAGTAGGAAAAAAGACCAACTCTCCTGGTTGTATGTATTTTGGTTTTCATTTCTTATTTCAAAATATGTCTTTTTTCAAGTGACCAGAAGCCAGGGTCAGTCATTTGACTGCCTTCTGAGTAATACTAATTGCCATTGATTTTGAAAATACTGGCTTTCATTAATGCTTATCACCTGAGATCCCTGACAAAGAAAACAGGAGCTGCAGGCACTAGAGATATATTAATAGCTGGATCTCAGAGATTTTAAGATAAACAGTTAAAGCAGTGGCACCAAAATAAAGGATATTGTTCTCAAAAGTGGTATGTTCATCACCAGCTAAACTCTCAAAAACTGTGAACCTTCAGGGTCAATTTGGACCATGTTTACCAGATCTGATTTATTTAAACAAGATTCTCGAAGAATCACATAAACATTGGAGATCAGGCTTTCAGACAAAAAAATCAGACCAGTTTGTGACCCACACTGGAAGAACCATACATACTAACAGTTTCAGGACCTCATACAACTCTTCTGCCTTAGCCCATGATAAAATCACCATCTATTTTGTACATGTAATTCTTTTCTCAAGTACACCCTTGTATGGTCTGAGCAACACATACAGGGATGAAAAATACACAATCCTAACTCCTTGTTAGAGTTATACTGTTCAAGGACCTTCAGTGCCTTTAGCTTGTCCTCTGCTGAAGACTTGGTTGCTTCTCCAATGCAGCAGTTTAATCTCTCTGTGACACCATTCAGCCACGACTGAAACTGGTTGACATTAGCGCTGTACTGCTCATGCTCCTTTGTTATCGTTTCAAGCAGTTTCACTCTGTTCTGTAACAAGAGACATCAGAAGTGGTGAGGACTGTGCTTATCTGACTCTTTTCCCTTTATATTATAACCCAGAATTTATAAACAAGGCTCCCTTTTCATAAGCCCTGATAACACTTGGCCTCCACAGGAATTCAAAGTTTACCCCGAGAAACAGAACACACAAGCACACAAAGGCTTGTTCCTGTCTGGATTGTGCTGCAGGTTCTCAATGTCTAAGTCTCCAAGAACACAAACTGCAAGGCCCTGTCAGGTGAATTTCTGGCTTTGCAAACCTTCCTACTCTCTCATTAGAAAAAGAAAAGAGATGGAAGTTTGTTTCTGGTTTTCACTTTGAGAGACAAGCAGCTATGTTCCTCTTGTGGGTTAAAAATAAAGATGAGCACACCTTCCTTATGTCTCAAAATGAAAATAAAAGAGAATGCACTAGAGGCATGAAAATTGTTTTAAATTGTTCATTATTTAAACAGACTATGTGGAAAATGGCCATCACCTGCAACTGTGTAGTCCAGGCACTTCTGTACCTACTTAGCAGATCACAACCTATTCTGTGGTGGTATTACAGACTCTGGAAACAAATTCAAGCCTATGGAAAGCAGACTTAATTTTCCAAGTAACTGCCTGTCCACCCTATAACTAACAATGCCTGAATTTAGAGGGGCCTGCACATCCTGAGTTGCTCCCTGCTGATCCAGTCTGGCACTCCTCACAAATCAGAGCCACATTTGCTCAGACTAGCCTTGTTTTGCCAGCCCAAGTTTAGGCCTGTTTGATTTTGACACGAATCACCTGCTCTGTTGTTTCACTAGTATAATATCCAGCCTAAGTATTATTTTCTGCAAAACCAGACTGATTTTTTCTTGCCCTTCTCCAGTTGGCATCGAGAGCAATTGAGGTATGCTACGGTTACATTAGATAAAAAAAAAAATCATTCCTTGTGCAATCCATTTAATGCTTGCAGCACCCCTGAAAGCACCCTTTGCTCTCACAGACAATTGGCCAAGTTTCATTTTGTGTAATACAGGACACACCACTGGCCTCTGAGCAGCTGCCCTCCAGGGCGAGTAGAGTGACAGCTGCAATGGTGGGTAGAGCTGAAAAGTCCCCTTTGCATTTCCCTTGTCTCTATGAGGCTCTGGACAGGTGCCCACTCCTGCCAACCTGCCTGAGGTGGCAGTGAGCCATTGCCACTCTGTCAGCCTGTTCTCCAGCCAGGCCAGCAGGAGGGTGGCATAAGCATCAGTCACCCCAGGATCTCCCATGTGCTGGGGGTGGCGGTCCCTCTGGGACTCAGCCCTCCACCTTTGGGACAGGTTATGCCCGTGGTGCACTACAAAGCCACCACCCTGCAAGTGGCACACCACCAGTCTGCTTTCCTCACTGCCACTGCAGTCTCTGCTGACTTGTGCAATGCATGAGGGACTCCCCTAAAGTGAGTTAACTTGCTGTGGGAAAAAAGAGGGACAGTTAAAGGACAATTGTTTCCCATGGAGGATGAAATGCTGCCCATTTATTAGAGCACGACCTTTAATAGCACCAGCCACACATGGGTTTGGATGAAACCAAAAGGTAGAATTATGATTGCAGACTTCTGTGGCCAAGGTGTATCCAGCAGAACACCCCACTTGCTAAATCCCCATGTGTCAATTCTCAAATCTGCAAAGGCTAAACAATTCATGCCTCGACCTCAGGTAAGGGACCTGAAGAAGACAACCTTATAGAAGTGTAAAAGGGCCACACATCAAAGTGAACCAAGTCAGGCCAAGCTTATTGACTCCGTGGAATTAGATTAATTCAGAAGCTCCAGAAGGGCATAAATCAGAATAAAAAAGCAGAGATGCTGTTAAGCTCAAAAATCTTAGGCTGATATACAGGGGGTTAAAAAGGAAGTCAAAACAACCTACCCTTGGCCAAGGCTATTCAGCTAAAACAAAGGAATCTGCAGTTTGGGTGCACTGCTAGTCTGTGAGGTCAAGGAATAGATGCCATGGATCTGGACAGACTCTGCTAGTTGTCAGACAAAAGGCTTGTGAAGAGCTGCCTGAGCCCTCTTCCCCACAAGAGGTTAAGCAGGAAAACTTTCCAGTGATGAAAAGTAAGGTATCACTTGCTGCTGCTAGGTTAGCTGTTTGGGGAGCAGGATGGCAGGAAACTCAACGTCCACATTCACTGGAGAAGACTGAAGAAAGGACATGGCCGTGGAAAGAGTGAGAGCACCAGCAGGAAAAGAATGGGTTTGCCATGGGCTGCAGAGAAAGAGATGTGTCTGGGCCGGATACACCCAGCCCTGAGTACTCGAGGAAGGTGGACAGAGGCTTAGGAAGCCCTCTCCCCTAAGCTCCCTTCACAGTCAGTCAAGGCAAAAGAGCCTCTTCTGGAAGGCAATCCAGAGAACATAAAGTTCTTGCTTTAAATCCCTCTGTGGTGTCTCAAGGAGAGTACAGAAAGCTCCTGTAGCCCTTTCTGGTGTTTTTAGTCTTAGCCCTAGGGTACCTTAGCAAATTGTCGTAAGCATCTGGGTTTCAGTTAACAGAGATAATATGGACTGAAATTAATTTGATGTGCTCAGAAGTATTTAATATATTTCCTAAATGTCAACATATTATATATCATAACTTTTCTTACCATCTTCAATCATCATTTATGCTAAAACATACAACCATCTACCTCTGCATATTTTTAATTTCCTGGACAAGGGACATATAGGAAATTGCTGCCACATCTAAAAATATTCCTGTTGATGTAATTAAAAGAAAAGGATATGCTTTTAAATTTTGGGAATGTTAAAGACATCTGTTAGCACTAAGAAAAAAAAACCCCACCCACCATTTGCTCATACCAGAGAAGCAATATCACAGGCAAACCATTTAAGAAACACTGTTCAAAAGCCTGCCTTCTGACAGAGCTGGACAACTGCACAGGGTCTCAAAACACTCTTCAAACACAAGTGTAATCTACAAACACCAGCGAGCTTCCTCTGCTCAGGCATTCAGCTGGCATCTGCAAGTCACATTTAGTCTGGCCTCTCATCATGTGAGGGGCCAGAGCAATCCCCTTGCAATTCCCGTGTCTCTTTCATTCATTCCTCCTGCCCATTGGAAGAGGTGGCAGGGTTTCTCTAACTAGTGTTATACTTTCCAACACAATTCCCAAGGTGCCTGTAACCTTGGCATTAGGTAATAAACTCTTCATTTACTTCAATTGCAAAATCCAAGGCTTCCCAACTCCCTTTTTTGTTCCATACCTCCTGAAAGAGGGATTTCTTAGCTGGATTCTCTCACTCAATCTTTCTATGAAATGTGGTATTTATAACCAATGCCAAAGAAAAGCTTTTTCCAGTGTCTAGTTGGCTGGAAACATAAAGACATATTTTGTCTAACTAGTATGAGCCACTTCCTGATCTCATTTACACCAGCACATATCCGAGTCGGTTAGAGAAATCACACTATGTAAAATCAGTCTCAGAGAGGTCACATTCTGGCTTTGAGTATTCAAATGACTTGTTTGAAAGTACAGCTTTATTAAAATAACTAATGACTGTCTCTCGCTTCAAAACCAAAGACAATTTTGGTGAGGAGGGACTGAATGATAATTTTAAATGCCAATCTAGATAAATCCCTGAATTCCCAGGAACCTTCTTATTTGTATATCCAGATGCCTTGTAATCAAGCCATCTACCTTTAAAAATGAATAATCAGTGTTGAGGCTCAAGTCTGCTGGTGGCTTCTCTGTGGCAGCTGCAGCTACAGAATTTCCAAATATACTCTAGATTTTGGAGGGACATTAGCAGTAGTTGTATATTTATGGCTAGGAAAGTATCTGAACTACATGCTCACAAAAGATGCTAGTGAAGGGGGTTTTTTGTTGTTTTTGGGGCTTGGGGTATTTTACTTCAAAAGAGAAAAAGTATCTATGGAGCAAGTAGGACAATGGCAAAAGCATCCCAATGTTGTTGTTCTTCCAGTGTGATCTGAAATTAACTTTGTACAACAGCACCAGGGAGGGAATGCATCCAGCACTGTCAGGCTCCAGTTCTGGACGGGTGTGTAGGTGCAGGAATTAATAAAAGGCACCATTATAAGAGAGGCAGACAGAAGAACCAATGTAATGAAAATGACGTCTATTTGCACCAGGTAACTCCAGTCTATGAAATTCCTAGAAGTCACTATGAGCAAAAACTAGGTTTTAATTTCTATATGTTTGGTATAGATGTGTCTATATGTATATCTTTAAAATATCCCTTTGAGTATTTCTATTGATTTGGCCAGTAAGAAATTGAATTCTTCTGTCCACTCGCAGATGTTTTCCCCTCATCCATACCACATGGTCTAATCCTGTCTTCACCTGAGTTTCAGAAGTGAAAAGTACAAGCATTTTCTGAAATCTTCACTCATAAGTAGGGTGAAAGGAAATCACTGGTATTGAAAGAGGAAGCAGGATGTCTTACACCAGCCTATCTAACAACTGTTCAAGGTGGAAGATTAGTATTGGGTAAGAATTAGTACCTGTGTGCATGAAAATCTTTCAGAGAGTGGAACTGGCCACTGAGCAAAGAGCTGACTCCCACCTCTGTGCTTCCCAGTTCTGCAGGCAGGGAGGGCAGCTCTGGGTCTCAACTAATGCTACTTACTCCAGCATGACTGTGTTCATGTAATATTCCCTGGCTCCTGGAATCGGTACTCTGCATCTGGTTACACATGAACCATTAATGTGCTGAAAGACGAGGAACAATTCTAACTTTATATAGCTATGACCTAAAGCAATATTCACTAGCAAGCAGCCTGCAGTTCCTTTACAGCAACACACCGTGAAGCACTGTGTAAGAGCACCCCAATTAACAGCTCATCTTGGGACTTGACAATTGTTTCAAACAGTCCATTGACTGACAGAACAGGTGTCCTCAGCTCCGTTTCCTTTTGCAGTCCTACCAGGTAAGTCCCATCACTCAAGGAGCAAGTTGCAAACAATACCATAGATTGGAGGAATTTGAACAGCTCCTGCTCTTTAAAAGTGTACCTGAGCTTCTTGTCTGATTCCTTCATATTCCACCCTCATTTTCTTCTGAGCATCCTCATCAACGCTGGGGTCACCTATCCTGCTGAACAACGAAGCAGCTTCCTCCAGCAGCCTTTCCAGCAGGACTGACTGATTTAGGACGTCATTCTGCAAAACCTGAGCATGGCTCAGCTGCCACTGCTTCTCCTTTAAGCCAAGCTGCAGCTCAATGTCAGGCTCCAAGGTCACCCTCATGTTGTGAATCCACGTGTAGAACTCATCTTGGGCTTTCAGGTACTCGCTCCAGTGCAGCCAGACCCACTCAATGCGGCTGTTGGGGAGAGCAAGAGAGAGGAGTTAGATAAAATTATGGGAGCAGTGGAGACCAACAATCTCAAGAGGTCTTCAAAACAGTGCACAAGGTTCTCAGCAATTTTAAGCTGCTCTGACTTGACTTGGATTCACTTCTCAGGTCCCCTCTGCTTTGGGGAGGAAATACTCTGTATAAGATCCCCGTGCCTGACCAAATTCATCATTCCAGACCATGGGGTGGCTGGGCCAGGTGGTGAAGGCAGAGCACTGAGGTCTCACTGATCCTCTCTCCCCACACAGTCCCCAAAATGCTCATGGTACTGGGATTAGCAAGGAATTGCTACCTACAGTTCAGGCAGCAGAGGCAGGAAGCACTTTATGAAAGCACTGGAGGAAAAAGCTGCCTCAACACACCCAAGAGTGTGTTTGTCTTACCTGTGACAATGAGTAATGTATATGGCTGTCTCTTCCCACAAGGCTTTAATGTCTTTTAGTTTAGAGAGTACCTCATGCTTCTTATCATCACTGATGCTGCGAAGAGCAGCATCTGCCTTCACAAGAACCAAGTCCATTTTCAAGCTGCCTTCTGGTTCCAGGGCACGTATTTTCTATGAGAAAAACGAATGGTACTGAAAGCATGGAAAGAAAACAAGCACAATTGATGAAATGTAAACTTTGTTTTTACCCAGGAATCATGAACTCTGAATAATTTAGGTTGGAAAAGACCCTCACAATCATTGAGTCCAGTCATTAACCTGACACTACCATGGGATACAACACAGACAATTAACCCTTCCCACCCAACTCCCTTCTGCAGAGTTTCTCCTGAAAGGAAAATAAGAACATTTTTTCAGACATGTTAATTCTTAAACATCCTAGAGGACTGAATTTAATTGAAAACTGCACAGCAGTTGAAAAACATTTAAGTTAGCTACAAAAACCAGACCATCCTCCATGAAATGCCTGTGGCTGTGTTCCCATTGCTGTTATAAGGTTACAGCACTGTGTTGCCACAGGCCAGCTGTTCTCCCCCACCTGCCAAAGCACAGGCAACCCCCACAGGGTACACTGCAACCTCTCAATTTTAAGCTCTACTATAAGAAATCATGAAGCACATTACAAAGGCTTCCCAGTGTAAATAAAAGTTGGCTTAGAAAAGAAGCCAAGAGAAATTAACTAGTGGAATTTTCCATCCGCTACCAAATTTTGCTTTGACCCTAAACTGCTAAGTTATGAATTGGTGAAAATGTGTATCTTACACAAATAGGAATGCCAGGAACTGAAAGCTGAGTCATCTAATTTTAAGTATCCAGAGATGGAAAAATCAGCACAAGTTCTGTAAAATATACCAGATTAATTATACCCCAATTTGGATGTCAGCTTTCAACATTACTTTATCCAAACTTCTGATACTATCAAATAAGCTTTTCTTGCCGCTCTTGCATAAACTCCTGGCAAACTGCAGGCTTTCAAGTTTGAAGAAAAAAGACTTCTACAATGAAAACACCAAGATGTTAAAAATCAGCGATTACTTTCAATAAAATAAGGCCTATGGCATTTGTTAAATAAATAAAAAAAAATCACGTCAGTTATTGCAAACGTGAGACAAGTAAAAGGCCTTTGGATTTCCAGTCTCACATTCTGGGAAAAGCCTGTTCTTTTGGCACGCAGGCAGCACACCTGCATGTGATGTACAAACAGTTGTTTGGACAAATTATTTCCTAAGAAAGGCATGATTAATAGAATCCAGGGAAGCAGGGCAAAGGCAAGAAAATACAAGCCATAGCTATCATCCAACAGGAAAACTGTAAGAGTAAAGTTGTATTCTAAGCCTGATATTTTTCCAGCAATTAGAAGCAAACAACAGCTGGAGAGAAAGCGGTGGCTGTACAGTAATTTTTCTTTTTCAAATATGTTTTTTACATTATTTCTATCATTGGCTGACATTTTCATTAACAAATTAACAGAAAATAAACCACAGGAAGGAAGCATGAAAAAAACTGGTAAGCCAGGTGCAAAAAAGGAACTGAAACTTGATCACTGGATTTGAAAGCAGCCAATAGGTGAAGCAGGGAGCACATCATCATGACATCCGAGCTGGAGACAGAAGCCAGGCCCAAAAGGAGGCAGGATGAAGGAGCAGGAGGTGGTTAAGGTACACACAGGAAGAAAGAAAAGACACTTGTTAATCTTTAGAATTATGAATTTCCAAAGTCTGAGTTGAAAGAATCTCTTAACATGACTTTTTGCATGTTGCAGACCTTCTCCAAAGCCCACAGAAGTAAATGGGCTTCAGTTCAGGCCATATCACATCACCACAAATCTCTAGACCTTATAACTTGTTATCACTGCCATGAATGTTCCCCCTTTGCCAAACCACCACTCTTCTACTCGAGTTCCTGTGTTTCTTGCGTGTTTTTTGAGACTGTACAAATCAAAGCTTCCCAGACAAAAGAAAAGGGTGAAAATAATTTAAGCTCAGAAAACTAAAACTATAGACCAAGATAAAATGCTTCAGATTTTTATGACTGACATGCAAGTCTAGCCACCATCCATCACTCCATGAACAGTCTCTCTGTATTACGCCAGAGGCAAGATCCATCCTCCAACAAACCACTGTTAAGGAAAAAGGCTGAAGACATCACTGTAAACTACCTCATCATCCATGTAAACCTGCAACTTTTTTTGTTAAAACTTCAGAAGAGGCAGGCCAAATATAAGTAGACACAAAAAAAGGAGAGACTTTGGGGTAAATAACAACAGGAAAGATTTTGCCCATTCTTTAATTTAAATTAAAGAACTGATTACTTGGAATTTAAGGTAATAAAAATATAAAAATAGTTTCAATGTTAGTCACAGAAATATCACCACTCCCTCCAATCATGAGTGGTACGAGTGGGACAAACAAGAGTGTTTCCTTCTCTGAGATTACAAGACCTAGATAACATCTAATGAAACTGAAGTTAATGAATGTCAAATCACTGTAAGAGAGCAGGCACAATCTACAACAGGATCTCTGTGAGAAGAGTTATACAACAGATTAAGTAAAACCAGGAAAAAATGAGAACTTTTACCTTTTCATTAAACAGATCATAAAGGGGATCTGTAAACCCTCTTATCATCAGGGTTTATGGAAAAGGACAAAGGAATTGCTCTAGAACAGCTCCTTACCAGGACACTGCAATCTTTATCAGTGCCAGAGTCCTGGAGGAAATGGAACACTAACGTGATCTGATTCTCTTATACTATATGCTGCTCGTCTGTAAATTACTATGGTAATTGCAAGCAGCAACCAAATTGTTCCAGGCTTGAGGAGAGTGTAAACATTTTAACCTGCCAAACCTGCTGCTAGTGTTCCAAATCAATCTGAAAAGCTTGGAAGCCTGTGATATCAAATTGCCATCCTCTTTTTCTAAATCTGTAAACATTTTGCAGATGAAAAAGTTAGAAAGAATACTGATGTGAAGCCACACAGGCCCAATGCTCCAACAAGCAGGGGCAGCTGACAATTTTCTAATGGAAAACTCTTGAGTTTACAGCAATAACTGCTGTAACAATGGCAGCAGTGAGATCCACCTCTGAATTCCATTGCTCTTCCCTTACCTCTGTCTCTCTCAGTCTGGCTTCTAGGGCAGATCGAGGTCCTTTGGTGTTGTCATTAATCCTCAGTCTCTCTTGGATGGCCTTCATCCAAGCTTCTGCATTCTCCACGCTACTGTCAAATTCATCCTGTAGCTGCTGAGTCATCTCATTGGAAGAAGCTGAAAGGATAGGAAACAGGGAGGTAAGCAAGTTTTGGGTAAGACCTAAACAGGAATGAAAGGCAATCTAAGGCAGCAAGGGAGAAAAACTAATGATGTTGTGGCTTTCCTTTTGAACAATAATACCAAAAACTGCAACAATATCGCTGTTCAGTTGGACACAGAGAACACATTCACACTGCAGCTTTCCCAAATGAAAATACACCAGGAAACAAAAAGAAGGTGGAGAACTGTGGGAGGCTCCATTACAGTAAACAGATTTAATTCAAAGCTTTTAAATGAGATTAATTTGGTGTTCGTGTTGTATTCCAGATTAGCTACACCGAACACAAACACTTTCTGTTTCTTCCCAGAGCCATGTCAATACAAAACTCTCCCAATGCCCTTCTGGGCTCATGTAGCATAGCACCTGACACCAGACTAATGAAGTGCTTTGGCATGTGCTTAACACAGGATGTATAAACTGCTTTTGTAGAGGTGCTGAAGCTGCTGAGAGCAGGATCAGATGCTTAGACCCTCAGTTAACTTCTGCTGATACCATGCAGAGATTACCTGCATGCACATGCAGTGAGCCTGGGATACAAAGACAACAGGAATTGGCCAGCAACTTCTAAGACAAACCACAAACAAGCCTTCACGGGGGAATATCAACACTGGTGGATGTCTTCTTTTGCCATCTCTTTTAATCCATAACAGGCTCCAAGCTTTTAATTTTCCTCTCCCTCCCTCTTGTTGCCCATTCCCAATCAGCAGGAAGGTATGATGGTTGGTTGCTCTGTTGAGAGCACAAGTTCTCCACTGCCCAGCCAGCCTCCTTTGTGCCTGACAATAGAGCAGAGCCATCCTAGGCTCACCCCTAGGACTGCTGGACTAAACTTGACTAATAAAGATGAGCCATAACAAAGCGCCCTGTAGGTCAGCTCCACTGAAGTGAACAGAATGAGAGCCACTGACATTCAATGGGTTTGGATCACATCCTACAGCTACTGCCAGCCAAGCAGCCAGTGTCTCGTGGAAAATAAAATATTCTTCCTCTTTGTTATTCATCATGGAAAGATTTTTTCAGCACAAAGTTTGAGACTTAATTACTGAACCCAAGTTTGTTGTGTAGAATTCAGTTCCACAGAGCCCCTCAGTTTCCATGAAACGATTCATGTGGAAGAAAGTGCTCAGTGTGAGAGGCAGAGCACAGCTCCTGGTGAAGCTGGACCAATGGGGTTCTGCAACCATCAGAGCTCTCAGCTCAGTCTTTACAAGGGAGAGCCAGACTTCTGCTCACAAGCAGAAAGCTCCCCACCATCCTGCCAATGTTCTTTTCCACGAGGTAAAAGGATTAATGCAATATAAGAGGTCCTTCCCTGCAGCTCCCAGAGCATTTTCTTCCACATTAGACCAGAGGAAACAAGATGTCAGCATTCACACAGTCTGAACTGTTGCTTGCCAGCCGTCAGCAGGCTTTCTATTCAACAGGTCCCAGAAGAGAACAAAAGAACTGCACCTGCAAAGCAGCTACTGCACTACCCATGGGGACAGCTGATGGGGTCAGACATCCATGTGCAGAGCAGCGAAGCTGCATCTGCATGAAAGAGGGAATTCCTCCCTAAGGGAGACCTGTCAGACTCAGATCTGGGACAGAATCTAAGGCTGTAGCTCTCAGAACTCGAGAGCAGTCTTAACAAGAGTGACGTCACCTTGAAAAGATTAAAAAAATAGAACAGGATGTACCGGATTTCATGAGGGTGGTGTGGCACAGGGCAGCTACTCCCTCTCTCAAATATAAAAAATATGACAGGATATATAATTAAAGCTAAAGTCATTGACTTACATCACGAGAATCCTAAAGATGAAGCCAGATAATGGAGTAATGTTATTCTCACTGGATTTCTAGATAGCTGTGTCCTTCTCCAACTATGACTGGTTCAGAACTGACATTTCTGAATTACAATAATCCAGTTCTCAGAAAAGAGCACATATCTCATTGCAGCTGAAAAATCAACTCATTTTCACATTAACATTTCTCATTACATCTGGCAGTTGTAGAGGGACTGTCCCCTAAAACTCCCCTTGTTACATACATACATTTCTAGGCAAACAGATTCTGAATGCTCAAGTATGACCTGTGGTGATTCCAAATTATGCTATTGCGGTACAAAAACTCACAGTGCATTTGCTGGGAAGACACTGACAAGAAGTGGCATTCATTTCCTAGGAGAGGTTTCTATTCCTGGCAACATCTGTATCATATTTAAAATTGGCTTCACTACTCCAGCCATGGAGTAGCCAATACAGAACAAAATGTTATCCTAGTCCTATTTTTTACAAAAAGTTGAGGGCAATCTAACATGGCTAAGAAGCAGTGGAAAACCTACTGCCATTCAACAGGAAGAAAACCCCACTCACACTGCCCTCATGCTGCTGTCCTCTGAGCACAAGGAATTTCTGTCAAAACCTCACAATTACACAGCCCCCCCATCCCACACACAGTCAAGCCATGTAAGCAGTCAACACAGGAAACCACAAAAAAAAAGTTGTTTCAATATTAAGATCACCAGCTTGCAAAGGAAGAGAAACACTTTGCTACTCCAACTACAGGCATAAAACATCGACTGATTTTCACCAAGCAATTCCTATATCCAGTACTACAAAAATGATTAAATTTAGCACGGACTCAAAGCCCAGGTAGATTTCATACTAGTTACAACCTGCAATACCTGATAGAGATTTGGGCTTACAATGCAGGGAGGGAGGACAATCAGCTACAGTGCCAGACTTTTCTTCTGGAACCCTTCCCAGGCACTAACAGCATGATAGATACCGGCAAGGTAAAAGTATGATTTCTGACTTACTGTCTGCTTGGGAGGAAGAACAACTGCTGACTATTTGAGATATGGCAAGATCTGTAACTCCTTTCCAAATTCTTCTAAAGATGGGATTAATGATTAGAGGATAAAAGTTAACCAATCAATAGCATTCACCCCATTTCTGTTGCATCATTGGAACTAAATGATTGAGCAATACTGCTGGACATGAAATTGAGCAATACTTCTGGACCCTGATCTGTACAAGAAGAACAAAGGAGACATAGCAGCTCCTGGAACAGACCTAAGCTGTAGTGCAAAGCCATCATTCACACACCAACCTGAAATAGCAGCAGGCCATTAGGGCCACCTGTACCGTGGTGCAACAGCTCCCATCCCAGGCTCAGTCTCTGGGACCCACTCTGCCAGGGAAAGTCTTCCCTTAATCACCGCTGCGATCCTCTGAGGAATTTGCACAAAATTGTTTTTCTTACAGTTATTTTCAAATGCATCCAGCTGTTCAAAACTGCTTTTCATTTAACGCCACTTGAATCAGTGTATTAGTTCATACTGTGGAAAGCACATTTACATTCTAGAAATCACTTTGCATCTCTGTATGTGTTACTAAACTATGCATAAGAAATTCTGGCACAGATAATGAGATGCTGAGCTAAACCAAGTTTTCTTTGTCCAGATGCAGTAACAGTTTCTTGGTAGAGGTAACAAACAAGCATATTTCAGGGTGTTGAACAGAACTGACCCAGGACAGCTCCTGCAGTATAGCCACAGGTTATAAAAAGCACATTTTAGGAACAGGAAAATGTAAGACAGATGAGCTGCAGAAACCTGTAGCTGAACTTCTCCCACAACACTAGTCTTCCTACCTTCTCTGAATCACCCTCCACGAACCCCAAAACACCTCTTGGCAGTGTCTGGGTAGGCACATGTGTTTCAGTGCCACAGAGGGACGATGCCTCAGCCCTTGCCCAGCTGCTCTGCCAGACCCACGGCACACCCACAGCACAACCAGGGCTTGCACTGGTTTGTCAGAGGCTCAGTTACATGCACGGGATATCTGCACCTTTGAAGAACACCTGACACAGCACACACTTATCTCGGGTCAGCATCACTACTCTCCCGCTCTCTCATCCAGGCACGAAACCATTTAGCAAGGAGGAAAGTCAGAGAACTGCAGCCTACCACCTCTTCCCAAAATCCTGGAGAAGGGGCAGCTGGGAGGATGCTGGGGGGCACACATGCTGTACCCCTAGCTTGCCCACAGGCTGAATACCCCAACACGAATTAATGAGATCCAAAGCAACAGCAAACTGGGTGTTGCTTTTAAAATCTGTTCCATTTGTGTTGGGCTGGGCTGAAGAGATGCAGAGGCAGATTTGTTTCAACTGTGCTCTTGGAGCCATCTTGCTGAAAGAGCAAATACATGAGTTAGCTAAATGCTCTGCATTATATCTCTGGGAGTCACTGCGTGGACATGTCTGGGTTTCCACGGCAGAGCCTGACATAGACACAGGCAGAGGTCATCCCTCATGGGACCCACGTGGCACTCACAGGGCCCAATTTCTCTGAGCAGTTCTTCCCTGAGAACAGCCACTGCAGGAGCCTTGCTAGTACATCTAATAACTCTCCTGAGACATTGCAAGATTTACTTATTTAATATTTGTAATACACTACTGAGAGCTTCTAAAATTATTTTCCAAGTGCAGTGTCTTTTTCTTAGGATTATCCTATTATTTTGCAATATTTCCTACCATACTGTTTTCTCTCTGCCAGTCATACTGGGGTTCGGTTTTTTGCTTTTTAAAAAAATTTAAATCTCCTAAAACGTTTCTTACAACGGCTCCCATTTTACATTCTTTTAAACCCTACATTTATAGAACACAGGCTTTTAAATGGTTTCAATATGTCTTGGATTCTTATATTCATGTACTACTTGACTAGTTTCCAGAATCCAGTTCTTACAAAAATAAAAGTACAAAAATGCTTCAGGAAAATTCAAACCACTCACCATTAGGGAGACTATTTTCCTGTTACTGAAATACTTCAAACTTTTCACAACCCTTTTCATTTGGTTCTGGGATTGAATGTGGGGGAAAAAAAGATTTTAAAAAAGCCCACTGAACTGTATCAAATTTTAGACAAATGTATGAGTGTGGAAGCAATTTTGGTTCTGGAAATTGTATCTGAGATAATTTAGCAACTTTTCAGCTTCCCTAGATACAATAAAGAGAGCTCTGAGGAGGCACAGAGCTGGGAGCTCTGACTGTCTGCTTTAGGTTGGAGCAGAGGTCAGGAGCTGGTACAGACCAGCTCCTGAGGCACAGAGGCACAGAGCACTGACCCTTGTCTTTCCAAAGTTGAATATTCTCGGTCTACTCCAGGAGGAGCTACTGTGAATTTTGGATCCAGCCAGCCTTACCAGCCTTCCTGAAAGCCTCCAGGATAGCAGCTGCACCCATGCAGAGCCCAGTTAAACTGCCCGAGTAGGTGCAGAAGCTCTCAAGGTTTCAAATAAAAGGTGTAGTAATTTCCAGCATAATCTTTCAGAAGCTCAAAACATCAATCCTATCACCTTGGCCATCTTCCAACACAGCCCTCTCCTGTGTTATTGGCAGTGAATGTTTATGACAGTCAGCAGTTGTTTGTCCTAGTTAATGAGCTAGAGTATGAATAGGGTTTTTTGGAATAAACACATCCTCGTTACAAGCATCCCTTTCAACCAAGGAATGCAACATTCTGAGTACATACAGCACTCATCCATATCACAACCACTTCCTCTCCCTTACAAAACAATCCACAGGAAACCTATGGCACATGCAAGGCATTCTGACACAACATGATCACACCTGACAATATTCTCTTTATTACCAAAAACTGAAAAGCAGAGACATGTTCTGTGCAGGATAACTCTCAAAAAAATGCCTGATTTTTTTCAGCCATTTGTTTAAAAATTAATTTCAGACTTTGGTGAGAGCCAGTACAAGTGGGATATATTTTTGTTTCCTAAGACTGTTGCGGACAATATACAATTCCCAGGTCCAAAAAGCCATTTCCTTAAAAATAGGGGTTGAAATTTAAAAACAGTTTTATATCTGAATGGAATCATAGCATACAAGTAAGGCAGAATTGGGTCCTGGGACCATCTTCCCTTCTAGGGAATGATAATCAATAGATCTGATCACAGCATTTTTGTTTTTTATTTCAATCTTCAAGTCATTTGGAAGTAAAAAGAGTAAGTGAGGATTCTTAATTACAAATCCCTCCCCATTCCACACACTCCACACGCCAACTTTTGCATTTCCAGGTCACTCTAGGAGACAGGTTGGTCTACCATGATTCCATGAGATAAGTAAAATGCAGGGTTTAGTTCTGGTTTAGAATTTTTTTTACCATCAAGGAGACAGAGTATCTGTATTAGATAGCTGTCTGGTTTAGATTTTGATTCTCTATCCCCACATTATTGAGATATAAACAATCTTCAGATCTTAAATTTCACTCAGCCCTTCAGGGAAGTAAGACTATCCTATCTCTTTTACAGAAGACAACTTGGGTTCAAAGGCACTTTGTTTCTTGCCTCTAAGCAATAAGGAAATACTTGAAAGGACAAGAACAAAGTCGAAGATTCTGTTAATAAATGCTGCAGAGGGTGATTTTCAGCCTTTTCTAATCTGTACCACTTCAAGTGTCTCCGCTGAGATGCAGATATCTTGTTAGTGACTTCAAACTTAATGACAAGAGCCTTCATTTTCCTCGTTACCATTCACAGACACTTCAGTGTGGGAAATCACAGGTTAAACACCTCTGCTCTACAACTTCAGCAGAGATTCTTCAGGTCCAGGGAATCTGATAGGGAAATTCCCCCTGAAAGGTATCTGTGGCTTTACCAGAAATCTACATCTTGAGCAGCTGGGGACAAGTTCCCATGTAGGTTTAGTTTCAGTTTTTGTCATCTCCCTGAGTTTCACCATCAGTCAGCTAACGAAAAAGCCCTGTAAGCCAACAGCATTAGTTTCATGGTCTCTGGAGACTAGAATTTATGTATTTAATTATCTCCCACTTGTCCTCCACAGACTGTGTGATCCCTCAGTACTGGGTGCCAGTCACAGCACTGATACACTGAGTAATAAACCTCTGTGGTATCTGCCCCTTGACTAGAGATCAGTAAGCAATTCAGAGTGAATAACATATCTGATAAATCATTCCTCTTTTGCTGGTCATATTATTGTGTACAGACAACCTCATTTTCTCAAAGGTGTGGTTATCCCTAACTATTTGCCAAATATACTTTGCAAATTTAGTTTTGCTCTGCAGACTATTCCCAAGTAATTCTTCCTGGCAATCCTTAATACCCCAGCTGCGCTGCTTAGCTTTGGTTTGACATCACAACCCCAATGAGAAATCACCCATCTTCCATGGCTAGCTGGGAACAGCTCTCCTTGTTTGTGTGCACTTTGCCACACGGTAGCTCCCAAGGGCCAGTGTCATAACCAGGACTGCGGAGTGCTAAGCCACGTACGAGGAGTGTGCTGCCACAGCACCCTCGGTGAGCAGAAGCGCCCTACAGTTGCCAGGACAACACCTCTGTCCCAGAGAGGTTACAGAGGACAAGTCGGAAGGGGTTGGTTTGGCAATGAAAGCAAGGCATCAGTGTGTACTTAGGGACACGGATGATGGAGGGAAGACAGGGCTGCCAGAGCCTTCAGCTGCATTGCCACTGCTCTGTGCAGGCTGCCGTGCTTCCACCACCCATGTCCTCCGCCCAGCCCTTGCAACCAGAGACACTCAGAAAGAGATGCTCAAGCCCAGCTGGAGCATGTAGCCTCAGCACGGGCTGGATCTCACACCAGGAGAGGGGATTCACTGCCCGGAACCACAGGCTGTTGGTGGGACACCCTGAGGTAGGAGCCCTGTGATTCCCTAGGGAGTCAGTGCAAGAGAGGGGCGCTTCCAAGCAAGGAACCATACCAGAGGTGGGGTAATTCACCTTCTTCAGGAATCCCATGTTCTGAAGAGGCCTACAGTTGTAATATGAGTGCTCAGGGGTACAGGATATCAATCTGTCTCCAAGTCTATATTCTTTCCTATTCCACATCACTGTTTCCACATTTGGATCTAGGAGAGTTTTACACGTGCAATTTTTAGCCCTTAAAAAATCCATGTTAAAATCTTATTTGACCATCAGTCAAATGTCTCTACCTCTGAGTGAGAGATAGTGTGTAACTTGGAGCACTAAGCACATGGCTTTTAAAGTAGTAAATCTTTAACATCAAGTATATACTGAAAATATTTCTTAGAAACAAAGTCACTTGCAAGCACCTTACAAATATGCTCTCAGGGCACAGGTCTTTTGTCCCATTTAGAACAGCTGAAGGACTAACTCTCCAAAACAAGATTTCTCAGATATATCTTTCAAAACATTATCAGTTCAGTTATGCTAATGATATATTTATATGGTGAAAGTGAGACTTATGGAATTGAAAAAAGAGTAGCAAGTAGGACAACACTAATTTTAAATACTAAAGCTGTTGATTAAGAGTTATTTTCTTAGGATCAAAGCATATGGTTATGGAAAAATTAGCAGATTTTAATTTGCATGGAACAGAAAGATCTGTTTATATAAAGAAAGAGAAAAATGACCCCTGAAAGAGATGAACACTTGAAATGCTGTCAAGAACATACAGGAGGCTATACCTAAACAGTAAATAGCTATACCTAAACAGTCAGCGCTCTGTACATAATTATAAGTTATATTTGCATTAATCTGGTAATGCCAGGCTTTATATTGCAAAACAGCACTGGTTTGTGTTCAGACAAACCCACAGGCAAACAAGGCCTGCCTGTGTCCCAAACAAAATACACTATTGGAACAGTCAGCAACCTCATACCCAAGCTCAGAAACAAAGTAGACCACTGCAAAATGGTGGTTATAAATTAATACTGAGTGGTTGAGAACATTTTTGGAATTGAATAAAACAGGCTGCTTTCTCGTGAGTCATTTCTGCCTGAACTACTGTAGTTGGCACGTCTTCGTCACCCTCCCACAGTGTGTGCTGGCCAGGCACTGTGGGTTAAGGAGCACAGCCACATCTGGTTTCAGCTGCACAGAGCCCTCCAGCAGGCTGGGAACAGCCCAGCACGGCCACGGCTTTGGCTCTCTGATGGCTCAGGACCTCACAAGAGCCATGAAGAACCCTTTTTGCCAGTCTTTTTAGCCTGATTGGGGACTGAAGTCCTGTAGTCTATAAACCCGGAGGGGATCCGAACATCCTCCTACTGGGATTCATCAAACCTAAAGCAGAGTGAAATGGCAGCAGAGCCCAGCAGTGAGCCGCGCTTGTGAGCCTCCTCCAGTGAGGAGGACCAGAGAGTTATTTACAGCTGTTATCACAGATAATTACCGTGCCGAGCAGCACAAGTAAACCCAATGCTTTTTCTTCTCCCTCTTACATCCTCCTCTGGAAACTGCCTTTTAGAAATGGAGTACTACAAGAAAGTAAAGCTCTTTTTTCCCCCCGGAAACGTCTGAAGAGATCAGGCAGCTCTGCTCTATTTGGATCCCAAGGGGGCCTCAGGGTGTACTGCTTCTCAGCAAGTTTGAAAGTTCCACCCTAAATATTATGGAACATATCCCTGGGGCTGCCAGAGAGCTAACACAGAGATACATTTAGAGCAACAGGGGTCCATATCAGCCAAGGAATTGTACACACATACAGTGGCAGACGTGTCATAGCACTACTATTCTCAAACACTCAAATGAAAGAAAAGATATAAAGCTATAGATTTGTTTCACCCAAGTAATATATAATTCTTCTACAAGAACTAATAGACATCATGGCACAAACTCAACTTTTGTCTAAAAGAAATAAAAATATTTCCCCACTAGTCTCTAAAGCCATCTTCTAAAGATAATACAAACACTTGCTGTATTTTAAACGCATTTCCTATCACTGAAATTTTTCTCCACTATTTCCCTTTCAATTTACAGATCAGGGCTCAGCAGGTACCTTGCAAAAGGTTGATTCCTAAAACAGGAGAAGCCAGTTATCATCTTCCTGAAGGAAAATGTGTCTGATTCTGACGAGGACCATGGCTGAACCACCACATAGCAGAGCCTTCGATGACTTTGTTTGGGTTCAATGAGCACAACAAAGCAACAGTGTTTGTGCAAACTATACTCCCTACTTAAAATAATTATTCTGATTTTCTTTAATCCCTGTTTTTACCTATTGCAGACCTCCAGGTCATGTTTCAACAGTTATGTGTGACCTTAAACCCCTGCTTCAGGGAAGGGATCTCACCAGTCCCAGTTTGGCAAACATTTTGGGGCTGTAAAAGCTGATACCGTGTCTTGAGCGCCAGCCACACTCCCACCTCCCAACAGACACTCTCTCTCTATTAACTTCACCCACTGTCCCTTATCTCCAACCCTTCTGGTGCACACCACAGTAGGGATATTTTGGCTTCCTTTCTCCTGCACTACATGAAGGAGTTCCCCATCATGGCCAGCTGCTCACAAAACAATTTATCAGGCCTTATTTCACTGCTCTGGGCCCTCACCCTTGGGCCCCCCCATCCTTTCTCCCGGCACCCTGCAGTGCTGGCACAGGCAGGAGGGGAGGTGTGGGCTTGCTCTGGAGAAAAGCGTGTGGATGGGCTGGTCCTGGCACCCTTCAGCAGCTGGGAGCCACCAGAACCCTCTGACATGGCTCTCCTGCAGCAGGCCACTGACTTCTATTTCCCCTTTCACTAGAATTGAAATCCTTGAAATTTCAATACACTTGATACCTCTAACACTTCCATGTCTCTGGCAAATTTAATGCAAAGCAGAAAATGAGTGCAAAAGTTATTAGGAGCCAAAAGACACAGACACACTGCCTGTCACAACCATCTCACTACATTATGAAATAAAAGTAATGCTGTAAAAACCTTACCAAAATCCTGGGAAATCTGGTAAAAAGGGTAGGTAAAAGTCTGTGGTGATTCCATCGAAGTTCCCCGATGGGTTCCCAGCATGGCAACCACAATCCAGCCTGGCCTCCGCTGGGAGTTAGAACACCGATTCGGCACAGTTGGCAGCACGAGCAAGTCTGGCACAAAGAGAAACCAGTGGCTTCCTCCTTACTAATGCAGAAGGAAGCACAGGACTTCCTCTCTGCCTCCTCCCGTGCTGCGGGAGTGAAAGAGGGGATGGCAATCTAAAGATATATCCGTGCAGGAAAAAAAATAAAAAAAAAAAAGAAACCCAGACCAGAGCATGTTTCCACTGTTCAAAGTGTAGTTGAGATTTAAATAGCAATAATCCCCAGAAACTATCTAGTTCAGGTCATCAACTAACAAGCTGGTTAATACCTGTAAGGATTAATGCTTGAAATTATTATGCCTGACAGATGTTTGCTGAATGGGAATTAGTCAAGAATACACAGGATGAAGACCAGCAACAAGTAGAAGTGCAGAAAGGTACATCAGAGCTGAGATTTTGGAAATCATTAACTCATGCTCTAACACAACAGTAATTTTCCTTTATCTTCCACTTCCTTATTTACTCTCAAGGTCTCTAGCAGGAGATTCCCTTCACAGACTGACACACTAATCTACATTCTGCTCACAGTTACAATTGTGCAAGACAAAAAGGATGTTAGCTGGTATTTTCAGGAAATACCTCTGCTGCACAATTTGGCTGAATGGAATACACTTTGTAGACATTAGCTGTCTCTCATGATGGAGCACATGATGAATTCTTCTTTTCTAATTCCCCAAAATGATTGGAAAATATAAAACAGCATTCTCCCTTGATCAATTAAGATCCTGCTGGGTACATCTGCTTTTAGACATCCAATAAAACCCACTGGTTTGGTCTACCCACCCCACTACCATTTGCATCACCCTAATGGTGTAGATCTAATACATTCCAGGACCAAAACAGGTGCCACTTACTCAAGCTGGTGTAAATCCAAAACAAGTCCATAAGGCCAACAATCTCTCTACTTTTTTAGTTGCTGTGTGTCATGATTTGCACTACACAGAGCAGCATTTCTAGAATTACAACAAAAATATGGAGGTGAGATAGAGAAATCAGTGAAAACAAAACATGAGGGGAAAAGTTGGTTTAAATTCTACCTCCAAATTAGAAGCTACAGATACAAACAGGAATAAAACTATGAGCCTCTGCACCTATTTTGGAATCAGGCAGCACAAGGGAAGAGCATGGGGAAAAACTGAAGAGGGGAACAAAGATGGATGAAAATCTAGGTGGAAGAACAACATTGGAAGAGAAAATGTTGATCAAGCTAACCCTGTGAAGTTGCTAATACAGAGAATTAACTGAAGACCAGTAGCCTCAGTGAGGCTGTGACCCCCATGTGCAATGGTGACCTCAGTGCAGCCAACCAAACACAGAATTCAATCAAACACAGAATTTTGCCACCAATGGTGAAAAAAACCCCAAGGGACAGAAGAGGAGGAACATCTTAAGAGTTAGCAATGCTGATGGTACTTGTAGAGAGGGAGCTGATATACCAGCTATTTTCCAACTCTCTTGTTAGCCTTTTGCTAACATGAATGATCCTTAGAATTAGGTTGTTTTAGAGCTGTGTTGTTTGAATGGGGGAGTTTTAAATGCCTATAAGTTATCCTCTTCATCACTTTTTCCTTGTTCTCTCTCTCTTGTGGTATATCCATAGTCACTGCAAATTTGCCACAGTCCTGCTAAAAAAAATTAAATAAATGATTTTTAAAAAGCACTGAAACTAGTAGTATTGAGGAAGCAGACCATATGTGGCTAACATCAGCTATGAACAGCAGCTTCTAAAACAAGGTAAGAATCAGTCTCTTTGGATGACTAATCTAGAAGGCAAGTGAGCACCCCGATGCGTACAGACAGCCACAAGCTAGAGGCAGCAATGAGAGGCTCAAACTAACAGTGAAAAATGCAGCATTCCCCACAAAACTTTCTGCAAGTTAGTATCACAACATATTTAAAATATATAAATATCACATTACCACTTGAGCATAATTCCCTTTAGAGCGAACTTGATTTTATATTTTTCCATATTTTTAAAGGAAACCAGGTTCAGCAAAATATTCCAAATGTTCCCACAACATCTGACCTGTCCTTCTCTTCTTTCCCATACAAAGAACTCTGTTTTCAGTTTCAGCGAGGGATGAAACAGTGCTTTTCCCACTCTTCTGGCCAACTATCACTTCTGTTATGGTAGTGGAAAGCATTTGAATGGCCCCTTCTTTGGGCTGACATGTCTAGGTTCAAACATGGATTCAGTTACATCTGGAACTGTGGTAACACCTGTTGTAGCTGTAACTCTTGAAACATCTGTTGGATGATCTTAGATTACCTGGTGGCCGTGGGCACTGCAAAGGAAACATTTCTGCAAACCCAGTGCAGACCACGGAGTTAAATGACTACACTGCCCCACTGATTAACCTACTGTAAGTGATAAGCTGGGCAGACTGGCCTCATTGCCCACTAATTGTCTGCATCTTCGAGCAGCCAGTGATGTATTTGTCCACTAACTGCTCAGGAGACAGACATCGTCACCCCAGCAGGGTTGCAAGGGTTATAAATTATTAAGTGTTGTCTCAGCTCTGACAAAGAGCTATGAAACCCCTCAGATACGAAACAGAGTGACAATATAAAAATGTTTCTTCAACCATGGCAACTGTGTTACATATTCTTACTACTCAGCAGAAGCTTGGGTCCTAACTGTAAACCAGCCCTACACCATGCTGCAGGTAGCGAACAGGCATCCTCAGCTCAGAGGTTACTGCTGAAGCAGAAGAGAACAGAATATGGATACAAACAAAATATGGATACAGACAGCAGGGACACACACATAGGAGCACTGAGGCAGTATTAACATGAAAAGCCACAGGCAGAGCAGCAGCTGCCTAACCATGGCCAAATTTCACAGACATCGCAGAAAAACGTTTTAAGGAGGAATCTGAGTGAAGGTCATGACATGGATACAGGAAAGATTAGAGTGAGGACAAGACTGGGAGGAAAAGCATGGAAGTGCTCAGGTGAAAGTCTGCGGAGCACTGGTGGAGCTTGGCATCACAGGCAGGCCGGAGGTGGAAGCTGCTCTCTCAGTTACCAAGGAAATGCAGCCTGGGCATGTATGGCAATCAACGTTTCCATTTTCTGGGGAAGACCGTATTTCTAACAAAATTTTAGTTGTGAATTAGAATAACATTGGAATAAACGGACTGTTCATGCAATTGCTACTCACCAAAGAATCTGGTTTGGAATTGCTGTGAAAGGACTTTTCAGAAAAGAAACGCCCACATCAAGCAATCAGGTCGTCCTAAGCACTGGGCTTGAAGGTACTGGCAGGGATAGCACAGACAGGTGTCAAGCTCTTGATCTCTCTTTCTGGTTTTACACAGTTTCACTCAGTGTAAACACTGAATCATTATGCAGAACCTAATCCTTATGCACAGCCTAATGATTTGGGTGTCCCACCTGGCAAGCTTAACATCTTAAAGGTCTGGCTTAGGTCATCATTATCCTCTCCATTCAGCAAGGAAAAACAAAAACAAAAAAAAGAAAAGAAAAAAAAAAAGAAAAAAAAATTTTGATTTACCAGTTAGCATTAAAAGAAACAAAAAAACTCAATGCACACTCCAAACCAAACTCTGAAAAATGTCAGATCTGATCTGAGCAAGACTAAAAGAATCAAGAAGTGGGTTGGTTGCTGATATAGTTGCTTAACTGAGAAAGACACCTATTTGCAAATCCCCAAACTAAGGTGTAACCTGCTAGTAGCATTAGCAGCACTTCACAAATACCAGCGATAGCTGACAGAGGAAGGGCACTATAGAAAACAATTACCTGCAGAGCACTGAAGCACATCCAGGTAGATTCCTCAGCACTGACTAACTACAACTGTTCAACAATAAAAGGACATTAAAAAAAAAAAAAAAAGGGCTGTGACATTTTAAGTAGTGGGATAAAACATGTTGACGTAATTACTTATAAAAATGGTTTTTATAAACACCTTCAGCTCTTTCATCAGACAGCAAATACAACTTCACTCTGCAGACCAGAATGACAGCACCAGCCCTCCTCCATCATGAGGTATGCACAGAATCACAGAATGGCTGAGCTTGGAAACGACCACTGGAGCTCAACTAATCCAACCTCCCTTCTCAGTCTGGGTCCCCTAGTAAAGAATGTTGCTCAGGATTGTGTCCAGATGGCTTTTGAGTATCTCCAGAGGAGACTCCACAGCCTCACTGGGCAACCTGTATTATCACAATATGCAATAGCTGGACAAGCAGACACCTGACGGGAGAAATAAAGTAACACTGAAGGAAAAATACCTTTTGGGTTGCTGGTAGCTCTATCCCAGACAGGAATTTGTGTTGTAGAAAACAAACAAAACCAAACTAACCAACCAAAAGAACACTCTCCCAAAACAAACAAACAATAAACAACCCAAATAAGCTTGAAATCTTTTCCTTTTTGTTAGGCTGCAGACATTTTCTGTAGATTGGCATTTTACACCAGCAGCACAACTAATGGAGTTGGCAGGTTTATAATCTGAGAATACAAGGGAAAACCCCAGGCTCTGTAAAGCCAAGGGCAATACTGTCACAGAGCCAAGATTTCTACCCTGACTCCTGCGAACTTAAAAGACAAGGTAACAAGTAAATTCTTCCTTGGGTGCTCTCTTAATCTGGAGATCTAAATTAACGCACGTCTGCAGTGTTTACTGAGCCAGTGTTATTAGCCAGTGTTAGAGTCTTATACTTCACACAAAGCCTGTGCTTAACCTGCTGCACCTATAGACCAATTCTGCTGACTTACATAAGAAATGTCACCTACATTTGCCAACCTCTGTCATCTGCCATTCATATAAACATTACTGAAGACTCGAGTGCTCATGCAAAGACTCTTGCATTAAGAGAAATCAGTCATCTAAGCTAAAGGAAATGCACAGCCTGGGGAAGAACTGACAGCTTCAGTGATTTCTTTTATTTGGTCACAGAAGCTTTAAGGCAGAGGTATATTTTCTCACATGACCCCGCCTTTGCATCTAACTGACTTGAAAATGCAGTGGGAACATCAGTGCTTGTACACTTTCCACCTTCAGCTTCTCTGAACTTCTTCAGGCTGCACCAACAACGGGGTACAGAGCCTGGATAGAGATCAGCTGTTACAGCTCTCAAACTGCTCCTCAGTCAGAGACAACACATGTTTTTATGATTCAATTGCCTCATTATAATGGCAGGAAAATCACACAAGCATGTAATGCTTTAAATCACATATCACTTCCATGTGAGGTGGAGAGAAAACACAGCCAAAAGTAAGCCCTACACTTTTTTCACAGTTTAATTTATTATTGCTGTTGTGTCAGTCCAGATAAGTGAGTAGGCGAGTCAGTGTGTGAGATTATCTTTTAGGGTGAAAACTCCAATCTTGGTTTTTAAATAAAACTAAGTACCCAGATCCACTGTGGGTGGTTTACTCTGTTGCACCTGTGACACCCTCCCACGTGGCACCTACAACACAGCTGCCACAGACGTCAAGTGTACCCTGTGAGATAAGTTGTTAGTGTCCCATTTCACAGATGAAGACACTGGTGCTCTCAGCAGCATCTGTGAGAGATCCAACAACACACAAAGCATCCAACATCACTGGTCCCATTTTAAACCTCTGACTGTACCTGCTCCTTCAAGGTCACAGAGCAAACTTGTGGCAGTCAAAGATGCAGTAAGGGAGGTTTAGACTGGATGTTAGGAGGCACTTCCTGCCTGACAGGGTGGTAAAACACTGCAACAGGCTTCCTAGAGAGGCGGTCAGTGCCCCAAGCCTGTCAGTGTTGGAGGCATTCAGTGCCTTTAATAATGTGCTTTAACTTTTGCTCAGCCTTGAAGCGGTCAGGCAGTTGGACCAGGTGATTGTTGTAGGTCCCTTCTACTCTTATTGCTATTATTGTCAATTGCGAGGGGAGCAGCATGTAGCCTTATGTAAAGTGTGTCTAGGATTTCCTGGTGACAGGCACTATATCTACTATGTATAACATTAAGTTCCCCAGCACAAGCTATCCCACGTGGGCCTCTCATTCAGCTTGTGCTCCCAAGTATTACTGTCATGTTTCTCAAAAGGCTTTCTGCATAGCACAACTGTAACAGCAGTTGTTTCACCTTTCAATGCCACTAAATAAACACTAATCAAGAACAAAACAAGCCACAGCTTGATACCTGAATTCCAACCAAATTACAATCTCCTGGTTCTCCCTCTTTCCTGCTCTCTCTTAATTTCTTCCAGTTTGTTTTTTTATGCACCTGTTCAATGATATCCCAAGGCTGAGACTGCCCTGAAATCCTCAGCCTGCTATAGTCAAAGCAGAAACTCCCTTGAAATCCCTTGATGTGAAAGACTTCATATCAAGTCCTCATCTTTTGTTTAAGTGCAACATAGAAAAGAAGCTTGTAACAGCAGAGACATCAAAAGTCAGTTCTGTCTGCGGGAAAGAAATGTGTCCACACCCCCTTGAAATCAATGAACTTTCCTTGAAATACAATTCAGCTGTGTGCACAGGCAGAGACATCAAAGATTGCCTGTTAGCCTGATACGGGGTGTCAGTGAGAACCACCGCCCCTGTCAGACCTACCATCCTTTTCTCAGCATTGAGGTGGGGCCACTTCAGATACCTGAAGTTAAACTCCCCAGGGCTCGACTCTCTGAGTAGTTTTTCTGCAATTCAGGTTGTACCAACCTGTGATGCGATTTATCAGCAATACAGGAACATATGACAAGCAACAGTTCACGACACTTTAAGTGTACGAAGCAGTGAATCCACGGCAATGTCTAATAGACAGCATGTTGCAGAGCCATCAGTCCTTGTGGAAGACAAGGACTGACTTGAAGCTCAAGCCCTGCAGAAGAGTGTGTAAGGAGTGATCCTTATGTAAGGATCTCCACTTTCAAAGACTCCATTTCCCTAATACTCTGACTGTTATGCCCTCAACAAACACTAGAGAACAAACAGGAAGGGTAAACTTTCAAACAAAAGAACGAGACTATGTGTAAGTTGATGCTGACAACACTACAGCTAGTCATGGAAGTATTATAAGAAAAGTCTGCATATGCCAATATCAGCCTCAGGCAATGAAATTGTATTTCAGACCAAAATCTAAGCAAAATTTAAGGATGTGACATTTGGGGCCTGTAACTAATCAATATCAGGCTGTTTTAAACTTTAAACACTGCATTTGATGGCAACTGATGACACAATGACACTTTTCAGTTTTTCTTGTGTCATTTCAGACTACTTTAACCAATATTAACTAAAGGCACAATTCCTATAATTCGGCTGCTTGTAGAGCAGACTTGCATGATCAAAAGGGACCCTTACCACCTGTTTTGCATATTTTAATTTCACAGAATAGCAGCCTGAAGAAGCTGAGACATTAATGACCATCAGTAAGCACTACCCTAAAAGATATTTTCCTTCAGGGATAAGAGTATTCCACTTACTACACTCCAAAGACAGTGAGGTTTTCAGCCAGATTCAAAGAGGTATTGAAGGACATGTTATTTATTCCTGTTGACCTCAGGTGCCTGGTACCTTTGCCTTCATATAGAAAATGCTCCAACTAAAAAACTCCCTTGCCATTTAACACCCTCTGTTAACATTCCAGAGCTCCAGAACTTTTTCTGTTACAATGTGGCTTTTTCCTTTCACCTGCCTCAATTACCAGGATTCACACTTGGCCCAAAATCCTTATGTGGACATACACGATACAGTTATAAGAGGACCCTTTTTAAGGACATCATTGCACCTGTCTATATGGCAGAACAAGTTTGAGAGGACAGCTCAAAGCTGTGCCACAAAACCCCATCTGCAACTGACAAGGACTAACAGTTAAGAAAACCCAAATCAAAACAGAAATCCAGTATCTTGTCATTATTACAAACGATCTGGGATTTGTCCCACCAAAACACATTATTTTGAGTCCGGATGAATGATCACTGCGTTTGCTTGGTTTCATGGGAATTATGCTTATAGGATGCCAGTCTTGAAACTGTTGGCCAATTTTGTCAAAATAAATCTAAAGACACTAGCTGAGACCATAGCCCTTCTGTACTTGTGCAAATGTGTGCCTGGCAGAACAAAGACAGGAGTTGTGCCCTGGAGATGCAGGGCTGTAAAAACAAAGCACTCTGTGACCAGGCCAGCTCAGGAAATCAGATCTCCTACAGAGCTGCGTTCCTTGGTTAATTAAAAGTATACACTGTACTGCACCAAGACTTTCTGTTTCCACGTTCAAAATGCAATCTATCAGATCAGTGTTATGTGTATTCTTTGAAGTTTTAAGGGAATTGCCAGTTCAGGGGCATTTACAGAGAAAATCCTTCCCCCTTTCTCTTTACAGCTTCATTTGCACCAAGTATATTATTGCCAAATGGAGGCTGTCACATATGAATCTATCACTCAGTCACTGAGCTAAAAACTTGGGAAAACTAGCAAGTGTCTGATTTTAGATTTGCTTTTCCCTGTTGGCCTGTTTCTACAAAATTTGCAGGAGCTTAATTACCTTGGAGCTGTTCTCCTTATGTCATACTTGGCTGAAACCGGGAAACAGCAAAAAAAATATTACATAAGAGAAACATACCAAGACTCATGTGTATACATATATTAAGGGATGGCAAAAAACATTGTTTCCAACAGAAGCCAGTTATCTTTCTGAAGCTGCGATGCAGGTGTGGAGCATCCCCTCAGGCAGTGCAATTGCTCTCCAAAGTCATGTGGATGCAGGTACAGCCACATTCTGAGGCCAAGCATCCACAAGTGTATTATACAATGGTTTTTAGGGTGATTTGTGAGCCACAGGTAAGGGGGGGAAGCACAAAAAATGGCTTACTCCCAAAGAAAAGCTAGACACTTTTCAATTAGGTTAGTGCACAAAGGCCACACAGAGGACATATGTGCCAGGAACAGACTTGGAAGTATGGTACAAGCCTTGACCAAGATGAGAGGGAAAGGAGGAGCGGAATACGGCTGCAGGGAAGAAGTGTAACTATGGGAAGGAATACAACAAGAGGGGCAAGCACCACAGTACCGCACCCTGAATGGTAGCTGATTCTGGCTTCCTTGCGAATTTGAGGGGACTCTGGATCTGATGATTCACAAACAACATGAAAACAGCACTGGGTGTAGGGGAAAGCTTCTTTTATAGAGGGACCATCGGCTTTGTCAGACTCCATTTCCTGACAGCGACTTTGTATAAAACAATGTAACTGTGACTCACCAAAACATGTTTGTTTCTTGTGGAACAAAAAGACGCCACGGGACAGATTGCAATAAGTTACATTTCCCTGAGATCCAACTGGCTCACACATTTGGCAGCCACAGAGACTGTGCCAAGCTGATGTGCATTTCAACAGCCACAGATTTGAGACACTTTCAGGAAAAGAAGGAAAACACTTGAAGGCAACCAATCAGCTTTTAAAGTTTTGTGGCATTTTTAAAATTCTTTCCCCAGAAAACAAGCACTGTGTACAAAGATTTTCAAATTACATGCACCATGCCAAGGGCTGAAAAGTAACATCCCAAACTAGCAGCAATGAAGTGGTAAGAGTAGCATAGTGATTTTATTTTTCATTAATGATTCAAGACAGCCAGGCTTAGATTTGATGCAAAGAGAGGACAGGCATCCTTGCTCTGATGAACTTGGAAAATAGAGCAGTCTTGCAACCATAATTTTCACAATTACTCATCATATACGTGCATAATTGCTGCAGATTTCAGTCTGTTAACCTATTTGAGTCGATCTATTTCTACGAATAAAATTTTCCTGGACAAAGACCTCAACTCACACAAGGCCAAACCAATGAGGATTTGGGAATATAAGGGATGGCAGGAAAGAGTGTATGAGAAACCAAAGCCTTAACATACATTGGGGTGTGGGGGAACTTTACATACAGAAGTTGCACAGAATGTAATTTGCTCTTATAATAGAAAAACTGGAAAACTTTCTATCTGTTTAAGAAGAAAATGTGAGACAAGGTCAGACCCCCTTAAGGGGAATCAGAGCCAAGCTAGGATATATCTAATAGGTTTGAAGGGGAGAGAAGTGGGAACAGAGAAGAGGAACAAGGACCTTGCAAACCGCAGTAGAATCCTGGCAGTGGGGGACCTACAGATGAAGAAATGTGACAGTAACGCTGAGCAACCGCCTTTGGCAAGAGCCTGACATCTATCAGAGGAGGAAAAGTTGCAGAATGCAGCTGAATGCTGAACCAGGCTGTCACCCGTTCGCAGATGCGATTTTCTGAAAGATGCTAAATAAAAGGTTTAACCCGTTTAGCGTATGTTACTTCGGGAGATACGCTGCGGTTACTGCAGCTATGATATCACGTGTATTAGGAGTAGACAGGGAGCTCTCGTAGTACCCAGGGAGCTGTCCTGGCAAGGACGAGCCCTGCCGGCGCTCCCGCTCTGCGGCCCCGGCGCTGTCGCTACCCCCGTTCCACAGGAGCCGGCCGGGGGCCGAGCGGGACCGGGCTGGCCCGGCGGCGTTTGGCCCCGGCGCGCCGAGCAACAGGAGGCGGGTCCGGAGCCGGGCGGGCTG
>VZRO01007454.1:1940037-1952538 GCA_013397915.1 Daphoenositta chrysoptera | reverse complement strand
GGCGCCAGGTGAGCGCCCGCACTCTGCTATTTTTAGCAGAGTAAAATGCAGCGAAAGAGGAGAAGCTGAGTTTCTCACAGTACCGTGTTCTGGGGGACTCGGAGCTCTGGGAGTCACCCAAGATCAGGCGGCGGGCGACAAGCCCCGGGCGATCCCTGCACGTGCCGGTAGCTCCGGCGATCCGTGCCGACACGTGGGGAAGTCTCTTAATGTTTCTTTTGAATGGCCAGCAAGCGGGCAGGCAGGCAGTCTGTATCTCAGCAGTTACACGTGCGTGAAACAACTCCAGCTCATCACTGGCACTGCCAACTGGCATTCATTTGGATGCAGGAAGTGATATTTTGGGGAGAAAAACCAACGAAAACTTAGGAAACAAAACCTGTTTCCACCGTAGTACTGATTCAGGCACAAAGTCTACTGCGTATGCTCAATTATCGAAAAAATCAGAAACAAAAGGAATAGCAGTGGAGGTGCGTTGCCAGCCACAGCATCGCTTCTGTAGCCCAGCGAGAGAAGCCAGAGTCATCAACATCTTGTGCTCCATCTGCAGCATCAGAAAGTTGTAATCATATGAGAGCCTGTGTGCTGAGCCACAGGGAGGGAAGGAAAAAAGATTGAGCAGCTTCTTCATATTTGAACAATAATATAATGTAAACAAACTGAATGAACATATGAAAAGCTTGGGTTTCATACAGCACTAAACCATCCTCTTTGGCAGGGGGTTATATTGCCGCCCTCTGCTGCTGGGAAATTGGGCGGCTTATCTGCCCAACGAGCAGAAAAACGGACTATTTGCGATAAAAATCTGATTACACAGAACAGTTCTGTGGCCAAGAGCCTCGAGATACATAGTTCAGAAGTGAAGAAAGGGTGAGCTCCCCGATCCTGCGAGAGGCAGGGGAAGACAGCTCTCTAATGCCGGGTGGGTTGGCTGAGTCACACCAACAGCGTTCTCTGGCTGCAGCAGCCACGGGAGCCTTCGCGGACTCACTTCTGCCCACAGCCCGCAGGGTGATCTGCCCTCCATGTGCCAACACACTCTCAACTGGAATAGCTCTGTATTTATATTGCTCCCGAAGCATCAGGAATCCCTATCCCGCACCAGCAGTGCAAAAGGTCACAGGAAATTTTGTCAGAACTTGGTAAGGAGTGCACTTTTACAGATGGTTCTGACATTGAAGCTTAAACTGCCGACAGTGCATACTGTAGTGGTACAATTTGGAATGACCTTTTAAATTGTCACTGAGAGGGCAACTGACTGCTGTAATCTCTTTGTGTTTCTGGACAAGCCTTTCACCTAACTTGGAAAATAATTTATTCACTAGCTTTGCTTTGACAGACTATTTACTTGGAGGAAGTTCATAAAGACAGTGTGTAGAACTGAATCTATGCCTATACAACTGCTCTTGCCCATGGTAATTCAGAGCTGATTATCTCTCAATCACCTCTGGAATAGTGTGAGGAAATGGATACAGCCCAAAAGGATTGCACTCCTAAGGAATGTGTCTAGAATAGGTAGATGACAGAGGATATAAAATCTTGCTTGTGAATTTGCCTTGGGCTCAGTTATCATGGTGAGAAGACGAACCACTGTTACTGACAGCTATTAATTCCTTAGGAAACCATCCCCTAGGAAGTTACTTTGCATACCTAGACCTTTTAAAGCCCTTGTATTCAGAAAGCTTGCTGGTGGGGGACAATGCATCACTGTATCTAAAAACTGCTTGAATTAAGCTCCTCTTCTGCATTTCCCCATGTGGAAGCTCTCATGGCTCTGATTTTACTCCCTCAAACAACTTGTACCAGCTGAGTTGGAAAAATCCCTACACACAGGCAAACAGCAGGCATTAAGTAAATGAGCACTCATTGCATTACCCAAACAATACAAAGCTACCCACAAACCACACCTAAATGACAAAGGGGAGGTTAGAATGACTGCAAACAGTGTGGAAGGGTGGAGGGGCTTCTGAAAAGGAAAGAACAACAGCCCTAGCTCTCTTTCTTTGGAAGAAAGGAACATATTTTTAGAAGCAGTTGGCCCAACCTCTAAACCAAACCACATGTATTTAGTCAGAGAATATATAGCATTTTCAGCCATTTCCTGTGATGAGCAGAATGCCCAAGAGACTGGGTGGAAAGCACCAAATACTGCAAATGTAACAATGGTGTTGGCATGGTTTACTGCACAGGAGGGCCTGCATGACGTCTGTAGGATATCAGAGAACCACTTAAAATGCTCCAGGGTAGCTGCTCTCTCTTATTAGCGCAACACACCCATTTATTCATGCTCACAACCGATGACAAACAAGTATTACAAGATACTAGGATGTTTTCCTTTATGTTTGCTTGGGTATAGCAGTGCAAAATTGTTATTCAAATAATGAGTCACATGGCAGTCAGGATGGGAGGGACAGCATTTGTTGGCAGAATAACATTTCTGTGCAGCATACCAGTGACATGTCTTTAGCATAAGAAGTTTCAATATTGGGGCTTCTCAGCATTTTTTGTGTGTTGTTTTATAGCTACTAGACGTTGCACATGGCATGACAGAAAGCTTTTGTGGGTGGTGGTGGGAGAGTTCTTACAGAAGATCTCACTCCTCAGTGAGGAATCAAGAACTATAAACTCTTAAATGCTCATATCCTCAGGAGCACTAGGCCAAGGACCACACTGGCAAACCAGGCTAACTTCATCTTTTATTCACCCAGAGACCACATGGACTTAACCTGGCATTTTACATTATCCCTGCTGCATATGTTGGGGCTCTACCTTTTGTCTAATTTGGCTCCACATCTGAGCACAGACTGAGTACCTCCACAGGGGAGTGAGACTTTGTGTGACTGGATCAGTTCTGACACCCTGTCACTTTAGAAGTACAGCCATTTTTTTTTTTGTTGCATTAAATTTGGTAGAAAAATAACCCCCCTTGCATCCCAACTGGCCTCAGATATCAGAGGGGCTGAGGAAAACTTGGGTTTATTCTGAGCGATACCCACTTCAACACTAAGGAACAGAAATGCAGGGCAAATGGGACACTGTAATTCCAATTATGCTCAATAAGAACTACCACATTTTCAAATTCACAAATACTGTGATAGACTCCAAGTCTGGTCACATCCAATGAACTCTCAAGGCTGGCCTAGAAGTCCAGTCCTGTTCAATTACTCTCACAGCCAGGTGCAACATACTGTAGTTTAATGAGCAACACACAGGCAGGATCATATCGGAACAGAAGGCTCCAGGGAGAACTTACAGCACCTTCCAGTACCTAAGTGGGGCCTCTCAATGTGCTTTGAAAGTGTGAAGGAAGCAGCAGCAAAATGGAAAGCTGTAGGTTTAGGAGTCTGCAGTGCTAACTCTTGTAACTAACAGCAATGCCCCCATTGGCACTCAGCAAATGAGCCAGGGGAAGCCAAGGCTCCATGAAATTTGAAGCCAAATCTCCTGTTGGGATTGGGTTTTCTTCCTTACTACTCTCCAGAAATGCTGGGGTTTTTTTAATGACAGAAGTTGCCAACAACTAGTTTAAGAAAATATTCTCTGAAGTCCTCTGAATAGAGAGCAAAGACAACTGTTGATATATGACATTCCATAATAAAAATTACTCCTTGTTTCCCTTCCCACCACAGTTTTGCTGTCCTATTTCCCTGAGACTCAGTAGCCTGGAGCTACACTTTTACCTTTGTTAGTCTCCCTTTTCCTAGACATGACAGGTTCATAGAACAATTTGTTTACATCTAGTCTTTCAAGGGATGGGAAACACATGCTGCACCAAACAACTGTTGTATGTCAGTGTTTAAAAGACTGCCGATCTAGGAAGTCTTTAGTTTTACTTTCCTCCTTCCATGGCACACAGACCTTGAATCATTCACCACAGCAGTCAAGCATGAAACCTCAACAGAGCACAGACCCACTTACTCTGATTGTCTCAAACTAAAGTACAGTGACAGAAAGCAGCTGTGAAGGTGTACTTTTGTCTCCTCCTGCTTCCCAAGACTAGCAAGGATGGAAAACTAGTATGTGAACAAAGAGCAAAAGGGCTACTGATAGGAAAGGGAGTCCAAGGATGATTCAGAGCGATCTGAGTGCCACTGTGACAAGGAAAGCGATTGTTCTGAAACTCAGAGCTTTTCCCAGGATGAAAATGCTTTTGTTTGTCTGTTTAAAATGAAGTCAAGCTGATTATAAAGCAGGCCTTTACACAAGCCCAAGAACTGCTACAATTAAATAACACACAACTTTCAGGTCAAAATTCTTTATCATGCAAGTTGCTGGCTATGTCAAGGAGGCTGGGAAGCAATCTCAGCTCCATGGATATCTACAAGGGAAGAAGGCTACTATGAATTTAAGAGGAAAAGCTTAGAGTACTGCAGGATTGAAACTTCAATCACTGAATTGCAAGAAATTAACTTAAAGGGAAGCATTAGAAAGCATGAAATTATTTTAAAGGAAATTTAATAAAGATGCATATGCTTGCATTTGTGGAGAAGCTGCCTGTTCCGTGAAAGAACTGCTTGCCCTGTTAAGTGCATAGTTAATAATCATCCCCAAAAAAACCTGCTTGTGTGGTGCAGTTATGAGCAATAAAACCACTGAATGTGCACAATTAATGAAAATCACTGTATCTAAATGGAGCATTTGGAAGTACTCTTTGAACAGTCAGATTTTCAAAACATATGCATTTTCATACTTCAAAAACAGAGAGGAAAAACATTTTAGAATATCAAAAAAACCCCAAACGTCCCTCATCCGTATATTGTTATTTCTGGTTTTACAAGTTTTTCTTTTTAATTAACTGCAGCAACTAAAAATTCAAGTTTCTGGGCTCCCCTTTAAGAGTTTGCATTTTTACCTCCCACAAGAGATACTTTGACTCTGTTCTTGATCTTTGAGTCCACACATTACAAATGCAAGTATGCCCAACACACCTACTCCTCCTCTCCCATTTTAAGTTTCTGCTACGTGTTTGGGTCTACTTTTCTTCACATCACATAAAACCTCCTCTGCAGACCAAGCGATCAAATATAGTCCTACTGTACTCACGGACACTTTTAACATACTCAGTTTACCTGTGACATCAGTGTCTGTGGTCAGCAGGCAGGGATTTAAACCACAGCAAGTCCAAAGAACCTGCTGATTTCACAAACTCAGTTTAAGACATGTAACTTTTCACAATAATTTTTGCAGTACTTTGTATTTTCAAATTTCACATACTCTTTGCTTCATTGATTCTAATGACAACTGCAAGGGCCAAGAGCTTTTCCTAGTCAGCCTTCAAACTACATTAGGATGACCACTCAAGAAACACCAGCAGTGAGCATTGTTGGGGGCCGTACTTTAATTTTCCAAGTCTCCTTCCATAGTGGAGATTAAAATAAAATCCATCTAAGGAAGGCATATTAAAGGCTTGATGTTGTCCTCCTGCAAGAAATTTGTTTTGTTTGAACCTCAGAGCTCACCAAAATTAATGCATTGAACATGTAAAGCTTCTGGGGAAAAAAAGATCTCATGTCAGAATGAAAACTTTGATTTGACCTGCTATGCACACAATTTTGAAAGTCGTTCAGCCTAAAACTAACATTTCTTGAGTATCCTATGTTGCAACTCTAAGAACATTCATTTAACAACTTATATCCACGCTTGTTTCCTTAGACGTCAATCAACACAAAGCTTCACAACTCAAGTTCACGTTGATCCTTGGACAAACCACCTCGGATCAGAATGTGACTCTGGTTACCTGTGCAAGGTGTGAATGTAAGATTACAAGCTGGTTGCTCTTCACCACACTGTGATCACTAAGGTGACACACAAAGCTGAGACATGCTCCCACTAAACTCTCCCCTAAAAGCTTTAAGGGCTCATTTCTGTGCTCTTAGAAAAGCCTGTTTTGCACGTGCAACTAAACCTTAGCCCTTTCATTCCTATCCCCTCCATTTTCTTCACGGTACATTATTTTTTTCTATCCCAAACACTTGTATTCCTCATTTTGTCTCTAGTGGTTTCTGCTATCCGTGCTATCAGACCTACTTGCTACCGCCTTATCCACACTCCTGGTCAGCCTGAGTCCTTCTCCTATCTCCACACTCTGCCTCAAGTGTCCCTTATAAGATTACCCATCTGGTCTGAAAAAGCCCCCTGCTCTGAAGAGACAGAAACCATGGCTGGAATAGGCTGGGAAAGACACTGTCCCATCCACCTGTAGGAGCAACACAGTAGCTGTCTGCATCAGATGAGAAATGCAGTTCCCTTCTACCTGAGCCCCAGCCTCCCACACCTTTGCACATTCTCTCCTTACTTTTGCTACTGGAAACAGGCTTTAGCCCAGCCCACACAAAATCAGAAAAGCAGGGACAATATCACATACACTGGAAAAAAAAACCAAAACAACTCCAAACAAAACAAAACCTCCCCTCAACCCCCCCTCCCCAAAATACTTTCAGCTCAATTTTGTTTGTATATATACAAAGAATTTTGCAAAACCTCATACTGCAGCCAGACATGGGCAGATTTCTATGCACAATTCCTGTCAAAGATCAGTTCTCAGTAAAGTTTCAAGCCCTCAAATTCCACACCACAGCTGTCTTCTGAGAGGCAATACACTTTACATCTGCCTCATCCAAATTCCAGTTCTCTTTAGCAGAGCATAAACCATTGCACACCTCCTGTGGGAAATTTTAGTCAAAACAACTCCAATGGGCGTAAAAACCGGGAAGTTTCAGTACACACAAAAAGATTTAAGCAAGTGAGATGAGGGTCATTTCATTCTGCACAACACTTTGTATACCAGAGGGACCAGGAACATTTTTTTACAAGTATCATGGGTTGCAAAGACTAATTTTAGTTTAGCTACTCACTTTTCTTCATCCCTACTTTCAAATATCCCCTCTGCACTTCCACAAGCATGCAGTATATAGCTAAGAGTTACCCTCAACATTTTTAGCTTAATGAGAGCTTATTTATATCAAACCTAATATAAAATCACATTGATAACACTAGCACCAAAGACTTGGGTTTCAATTAAAAGTTTCCAGGCTGCCTGAATGACTTTTAGATTTGTCAAATTAAGAGTAAGCAACAGCAATTCATGTGATTTAGGGTCACAACATTGGCTAGACTATAGTGCCTTTCCAAAGGAACATTACAGGAACTTAAAAGTATGTTAAAATGTATACACACATTCCTAGAAAACATGAAAGACTAAAGGGTGTGCAGAGGAAAAAAATCTTTATTGAAATATTGTAGTACCAAGCTTAAAAACTCTTTAAGAAATATAAACCACCTTATTAATATTCTTCATAGCAATTCCATCTACTTTACAAATACAGCGATGTCTGCAAAAGTCTTTAATTTTTACTTAGGCGAATAGCTCATACAGACGAAACTCACATGTGATGACACGCTTGATACTATCTGCGTTCTGCCACAAGAAGAGATCAAAGGGCCAGTGCTATTTATTAAAGTTGAGGTGAGTTTTGGTAAGGAGATGCACTTCTCAGAATTACACAGCAAAATACTGTAATTAAAAACCAAAATGATTTAAAAGAGGTAAGGTAATTCAAACGCGCTGAACGGGAGGGGAAGTAAGGAACCACCCTCTGAGGCACCGAGCTATCAGCCCTGCCCTTCCAGCACTGTGACTCCGGGCTCGCCCAGACCGGCGCTGCCACGGCCCCCTCGTGGTCAGGACAAACACGATCATCGATAATCGCAGATGCTCTTGTGCCTCGCTGCACCTGCACGTTTTGAAAACAAACGGAGCCAACGAAAGCACCCCTGTCACCGCTGTGCGACAGAGTGTGCCGGCAGACCTTAACTGGGGCACAAGAATCCTTCCTACAGGCAGTGAGTGCCCTGGGGTTTTCCCAGCCTTACTAAAGGCCCAGACACTGCCTGCACTTTCAGTAAATTGCAGCTGTCCAAATTACCGCACTCGGAGCCCAAGACTGTTTCTGCGACACTGGACAAAAGGGAGTGCACAGGAAGCAAAGAACAGGACATGCAGATAGACACAATCCCACTCCCTAGCCTTCTATGGCTCAGGAATTGATACCATAATGGGGTCTATATTTAGCAGATAATTTTTTTCTTGAGTTTGCCTAGTGTTTTTCCAAGGCCCATGAAAGATTTTAGCATTCCTAACTCCTAGGTGAAAAGAGGCAAAAGGTGTTCTCATTAGGGGTAGTATTTCTCAGTTCTGCATGGAAATAGATGCATATAAAATTACGTTTCCTGAAAGACTGAAGACACTGAAAGACTCAAGAGCCACCACCACCTGCAAATCAGAAACAAGGATCTAACAGCTTTTCATCAGCTAAAACAGTTGCAAACCGCTTGCTTATGCCAAAGAATAATTCTGCTCCTCTATTACAGAGGTCATACTACTTGTCCTTGCTTCAGGACAGTGTCACAACTAACAAAACAGAGTGAAAAGAGGTACACAGTGACATCAGTGTCATTAAGAAGCGAGCTTGAAGTCTAAAGAGTGCCTCGTTTAAAGGTCCACATTCAAGCTTGAATGTGATCTTCCATTCTTTTTGTTAAATGTGGGGCTCAGACATTTTCCCTTTGATGATTAGTATGACCCCTCTCTGCCAAAGGCAACCTTACATGATTTAAGTCAAAAAACTGCCCTAGGTCATGTTTATCCCCACCAGTTAAATTGATACAGGTTATTTTGTAACTATTCTTCAGCTCTCTCATTTATGAAATGGACTGTTGTACTTTAAGGCTAACTCAACCATCCTCTTGGGAACATGCCATAAATCCATGGATATTATTTGATTACCTATACAGTTCAGAAACAAACTCGCTTACAGATCTCCAGCTTAAATCCAGAACAGGAAGTTGGATACAGTTCAGATTCCAAAGTGTCAATTTCCCAGGAAAACCCAGTAAAACTCCCACAGCATTTTTACATTTCTGCTGTTTGTTGCACAACTTTTTCAAACTAGCACATTTCCAAAATAATCAGGAAATTTTCACAGATGTGTTTTCAGTGTTCACAATTTAGGCAGCCCAAAACTGTAGGTACATGTTAAGCATTTGTAACACTCTCAAAACTGAGGATATGTTGGTGCTGCCAAATGTTATCTTGATGGTACACTGAGATTATTTACCTGGCATGCAGAACAGCTGGACCTCAAGCCATCCCACTTAAAAACTTCAATAAACAAAAAAACCCCACCTAAGAAGAGCTCATTTGTTAGGGCACAATAAAGGACTTCATTTCCATTCACTATCACAACTCAGAATGACACAGAGATATCAGACTTGAACATGAAGACATGTTCTGTTCTGATAAGTTGAAATGAGACTTTCTTTCTCACTAACTAACTCAGCCCTCCCCCTTTTAAAAACAAATAAAAACCTTTCTGCTGACAGGATCATTCTTGTATGTCCACCTCCCTGTACACCATGTGAGAAAAAAATCACAAATTTATATATAATAATTCTGTTCTGCAGCAGAATGCCTGGAGGCAACCCAATTTATGACTGTGAGCATTTAAGCTCTGCAGTTTGAACACTGGTGCTTTTATTAGTGTTTTCAAAATGAAGTGATAGGTCTTCTAACAGGAACATCAGCAAAATGTCAGGAGTCTTATGGGAATCCAATTAATATTTCTTCTGAACAGATGATTTAAATCAGTATCTGGAAAACACAAGAAGTTTCACTTAGACTAAGAGAAGACAGGACCTGGTGACACAATTATCTGTTTTCTAGAGTGTACATGGACAAATTGTTCCAAGTCTAATCAGTAGGTAAAAGTGTTTATCCACTAATTTAGTATGGTATATTGCATAATCCAAAAACATTTGACCATACTAAATATTTTATTGAAGAGCATTCTGTTAAGCTTAATGTCTCATAGGCCAACCTCAAAACTACAGTAACTACAAATTCAGTACTTCTACTTAACCTAGTACACAGACTTCTGAGAAGCTTTCCAGCATTTTATAGCAGTTTTTTCAGTGTTCAGCAGACATTACTCTATTTGCTAAACAATATCAGACTGCAAAATTGCTCTTACTGTTGACAGATCAATAATGACACAGGCAAAGTCATTATCTCCGTGGCAACAGAATGGCAGCTGTAGGAGGAATATTGCGCGTGTTGCTGCTGCGCCTCTGACAGCCATGCCTCGGCTTCCTCACCCTGCTGCTCTCTCTGCAAGCCTGGTCTGCCCAGAGTACCAACAACCAAGGGCACCTCTTGGACTACAGAGGATTCAACTACAACTGTGGTTACACGATTTCTGAAAGAACGTATCCTCACAAGGGTTTATTACACTTGAGTCTGATGTCTTTGCATTACTTATTTCTAGTGAACCATCCCTTTGTAGAAACAAAGCTAGAACAAAATTCAGGAAGGCAAATACCAGTGTTCTGTTCATAGCCCAATATTTTGTTGAAATAAAACACTTAGTTGTTTTTAAGAATAAAAAGATATCTTTCTTGTCAATCAATTTTTTTTTTTTTAATTCCACTTTTACTCCCCAGGATGTAAAAGTGGCAGGGGTCTTTATATGTTACTAAAATGACAGAAGAGACCACTTGGGCTATTACATTTGACACTTGTTATGTCTTTGTATATTGAAACAGTTCAACAAATAGGAAAAGAGTTTTCCTCTGCATAAGTTACTGCAGCTCCATCTAGCATGAACAGGACTGTTTTTTTTTCATACTGCCCAACCTTCACCATGTTAATCATAACATATTAACCACAGAAAGCAAACACTTCTCTGTGTCTTGATCACCATGGCTGAGCCTGACTTGTGATGTTCTGTTGAAAGCAAAACATACCAACTCACAAAATACAGGGTGTTCATCAGCAACACAACATATGAACTTTGCTTTCAGATTAAACATGGAAAGTATTTCCTCATAAATACATCTACTTTTAAATACTGCAGCAACACTGTACTTATTCATAACATATTCACATGGGATGGCAAGGAGCAAGTTTGCAACAATTCCCTTCAGAATCTGTTCTTAATAAATTTAAATAGAAGGCAACAGAAGTGATCCTGAGGGTGGCTTCAAACAAATTAAAACAAAGTTCATTCAGGCATCAGCTGGATTCCACATAAAACAAGAACTAGGCAAGCAATCTTCTGAATGCTGAAAACAAGCTGGTCTTGTTTGCAAAGTTCTCACAAGAACAGAACTGGATGGCAAAAGTTCTTTTCCTTACAAATGTAAATAAGACAAATGGTCATTAATATACCAAAAGTTCAGATGCTACAGCTGCAATATAAATTAGCACTCAAAATACACTGTGACTTGTTATTTGTGAGAGACTGCATTTTAGTACAGAGGAAAACTCTTCAACGTTTTCTTCTACTTACAGGACAGGCCCTGCTGCTTTAGGAGACTGCCATGCTCTGTGCCAAGTTCTTGGAAAAAATACGGCATCTGCCCAGGAGATCAAGCAAAGCTGGCTGCACACACGGCCGTCTGCAGGACACGTTCCAAACCCAGCACTTCTCTGGCTAACACCAGGCACTTCTGCCCTCGTTCCAGCACCGACCGAACCATCCTTTTGCGCAGGCAGCCAGCCCAATCTTGCTCCCATCTCTCCATCCCGCCGCCCCCCTGCCAATTGCTCGAGGGACAGGTTAAGCTGTGCCAAGCTACTCGGGTCGCCCCTCCCAGCACTAAACCAGAGCACACAAAGCACCGCTACTTTCTCAGGGATAAACCTGAGCTTTATCCCATCAAAACTCAACCAAACCCGGGCAACTGAACGCAGGCAAATCGGCCCCTGGACACAGCCAAAGCCAGGAAGACAGACCGATGCCACATACAGCCTCCACTGCCTACGGGGACAAAAAGTGCCGACTGAACGGCGCTGCTCTTCTGAGAGCAGCTCCCCGCCGCCCCCCGCGTGCCTCAACACGCTTTAGCACCGCGGCTTCACCCCGCACACGCGGCCGACGCTCCAGCGCAGCCCGGCCCCCCCTGCCCCTTCTCCGCGGATTTCCCTTGGCCCTGAACACCCCCGGCCCGAGGGAGCGCCACCATCGCCTGCACCACCACAGAGCCGGCTGGATACAACCCAGACCCCGCCCGAGGGCCGGCGGCGCCAGCCCGGCCCGGGGGTCTGCGGGGGCCCCCGGGACCGAAGGGAGCGGCTGAGCACAGCAGCGGCCGCCCGGCAAGGCGTCCCCTCCGTGCTGCTCGGCCTTCCCCGCGGAGCCGGCGGTGGGAGCGCGGGAGGGGAAGCGCAGGCCGCCCATCCCGCGGAGGGGAAGCGCGGCCCGCTCGGCCCGCGGATGCCGCAGAGTGCGGCCGCCACCCGGAAGCGGAAGGAGCCCCGCACCGNAGCCCCGCCCCGGTCGCCCGCCCCCATCCGGGCTGCCCGAGAAAAGCCCCGCCCCGCAGCAGTCTGGCCAATCGCGTCTGTGGGGAGGCGGGATTAACCGGTCAGGTTTAGATTGACAGGCCCCTATCCCAATGCGACCGCAGCGGCTCTGTTCCCCCCACTAGGAAAGCGAAGCCGCC